>JALDNG010000171.1:577500-830000 GCA_024349245.1 Neodontobutis hainanensis | reverse complement strand
GAAATTAAATTATTAACAACAGTAACTTGTAAACAGGGTTGGACCGGGACAAAAAAAGGCCCTGGCATTTTTGCTCAGACCGGCCCACCACAATCGGTCAGACACAACCAACTAGTACACCATCCTTGCGGTCCCTGTAGATATGCATATCTACATAGCAGGCAGTAGAAAAACTAGTTTACAATTGCAAGTATAGGCTACTTTGTTTTAAAGAGCACAAGAGCTCTTTAATATGACACCAAACAAGATTTACCTCTCATTGTTGAGATACTCCCCTTAAAAAAAAAAAAAAAAAGAAAACCAACCTATACTACCAAGTTACTCACACAAAACGTCCTAAAATATATGATATTCATATTATTCACTCCCCGTAAATATTGCATATTAATGATGTTGGAAATTCATTAGAAACATCAGCAAATATCTACTTTGTCGAATATACAACTAAACAAAAATATACAGCTTTCAAAATGCAAGGCAGGTTTTAATCCCCAAATAGCATGCGTTACTCGTCATGGGCGCTTTGATGCAGCCATTCTGAGTAATAATTAAAATAATCAAATGGCATCATTTAAGTTTTTCTAGAGAAGGGCCGTACGGACATTAGGGGTATTAAAGGGTTAACATTAGAATAGTCAGCCAAAGTTGCAATTGAATAAGTTAACTCTGCTAACCTGTTTACAAAAACAATGCAAAATAGCTTATGCTGTGTTATTTGACTTTAAATGACTGAGTGGCTAGTGCAGTGGGTGACAATCTGACAGACTATATAATGGCAACAACGATTAAGTTGTCTTATTATAATATTCATTCATTTAGGTAAATCATTATCTTCATCGTGGCCCAACCAGGCCCACACACACACACACTTTCCTCCTGCACCTGCCCTGATTAACACTCCCTCCCTGTTAATCATGTAGCTAACATGCTTACCGTTTCAATTACACTCTCCTGCTCACTCTGTCCCTCTTTGACTTTACTAACAGACACCCGCTCCTCTGCCATGGCTAGTCACCTCTCCTCCATGTTTCTGCAAAATGTCGTCAGGTAGCCTACTGTAGGCTTGGATACTGAAGCTACAGCACTAAACATGTCTGTTATTTTTGCACATGTTGAGGCATCAACCTCTAGCATTTTTATTTTTTTGGCCCACAACTTCTCCGCACCCCCCTTGCACTTTTGTTTCTCCATCCTAAATCCACAGATTTCTGGCTCTGAGCCACTAACTGCATCTGACACAAGAAACAGAGGAGGAGGGGTGGAGCCTGTTAAGAGATGATTGGGCCAGCCCAGTGTCAGTATGAAAAATGAACCAATGGGCCGCTGTCCCTGCTTTATGGGCCGGTCATTGGCCAATAAAAAAAAATAATCTGGTATGCCAGATTACCAGTCCAGCCCTGCTTGTAAACAAAATTAGTAAACTACAGGACAACTACAACTTCTAAAATACCATAACTATAGTAAACTGTATGAAAATAGATAAGAGAAATATACACATGTCCTGTAAGTGTTTGGTTGCAGTAACTTTATCTGTTTTTATCCAAATGGCAAAGTTAGTCGTTTTTTAGAGTGTGGGACCTCTCATAAAGCACAGCACACATCACTTTTATTAATATCGCTGCTTTGATTAGTGCATTTGTGCTGACTGTGTTTACCCCTGCCTCTCCCTCCTCTACTGGGTAAAGTGTCAGGACAACACGTATTTGTCCCAAACAGCTGTCAATAGAAGCAGCATTATTCCCGACCGAAAGTGTGCTTTATGTACACTGAGAAAAGCACGAGCAGCGCAGCCGCTGACCGGCTGGCTTCCACTCAGCCAGTCCTGACACGCCCACTGAGACGCGAGTTTGAGGTCTTCTTTTACGAAAGATTTTAATGGCAACACATGGTAATAGTGGACTAGAAACAAAGTACAGGGTGTCTGAGGGAGTGGAAACATAATTTAGCACATAAACCGGAAATAGTTTCTACCAGTTAAGTTGCTTGTCACAATTTTTTGACTTAGAAGGGTTAAGGATCATTTTATTTGGCCTCTGTTTAAAGTATTACCATACCTCTGATAATCATGGTCTGGGTTATTGTGATAGAATAGAACTTTCTCCATTCCCAGGAGGACAAGCCGCCATTACGCAAGATGAATTTAAAGAATGTGACGCATCGACACATTTTATGCACGTCATTGCAGCACTAGTATAATTTGTTAGTTGGTCGGTTCCGCCTATTTTGTTCTGCGTGACAAAGACGTAACGTTTCATTATTTTAAAATTAAAATAAAATGTTCTTTACGTTCTCGGTTCATTTTTAATACCTTTGAAACATGGATTTAAGATTTTTTTAATGCTAATTAAGACCTTATTTTTACATTATGGAATTTAATACCTTTAAAGACTTTTTAAGGATCCGCGGATACCCTGTGCTAGACACAGACCGGTTACCGTGAAAGCATTACGTATAGTGAACTTCGTCATGGGTTTGGAGGCTGAGACACCTCAAAAGAGACCCATCAAGTTCAGCATAACACTGTTGAATTGTCTGTAGGGAAAGCAATTCAGGAGTACTGGTTAACTGGAGCTGCTGAACTACTGGTTGAAGCACAATTGTTCTCTCTGATCCATCATCCAGGACTGCGTGGGTTTCCATAGTGTGTCGACCATGGTGGAGGAGGACTTTAACCACTTTCAACATGACCTTGGGAGATCGGTTAGGTCTGTCAAGGTAGACCCTGGTAGGTGGTACGCTTACCATGAGTACTGCTCTGGAAGTGTCATTAATGGAGTCATGTAGAACTGTGAAATGAATCTCTTTACAGACATTACAAGGGCGTTTGAGGTTGCAAGCTTCTACTCCATGTGTCCGACCACATCTCCAGCAGCGTTTTCCCTCTTTAATCCAAGTGACGATTTGAGAAGGACCTAACTTCTTGCACTGTTCGCAAGAATTGAGGTAATGATCCCGGTTATCACAGTGGGGACAATATGGCTTTGGCTTTGAGCTGTGTTTAGGATCTGTAGGTTTAGTGTGTCTTATGGTGCTTTCATTGTACATGAAAACTGGTGTTGGTCGTTCCTTTGGACGAGTGAATGGCATGGGTTTACTATAGGACTTAGATAAGTCACTCTGGTACAAGGATACGGCTCGGCTGGAAATGCGTTTTGCTTGAGACTTGATCTCTAATCAGTTGGCCAAATCAGGGAGCGTATAGGTCTTGTCAGTACCTGTCTGAAGAATATCCCCGCTTAGACAGTATTCAACAAAGCCATCACGGTATGCAGATGGTAATTTACTTAGCAGACGATCGACGTGAGAGCCACACAGGAGTTCGTAGTCGTTCTGGCCCTCAAGAGTCCTCAGCATGCCCACCAATGATTGAACAGATAATGCGAATGAGTCTCGTTGGCATCACCCATTTTGATTGGTGAAGTTTTCATTATGGCACCCAACTCTGACTGCACTAGCTGTCTTGGCTGGCCATACTTGTCTTGAAGAGCTTGCAGTGCAGATGAATAGGGACGTGGATGGTCCATATAGGCTTTAGCCAGCTGCTGAGCACTGGGAAGTGTCAAATGGCTTAGCAATACATGATATTTGTACTGTTCACTGAGATGGCTGTGATTGCTCAACAAATTGTCCAATTCCAACTTTAATAAGGCAAAATCACTCTCATTACCACTTTCGAACACTGGCAACTTGAGTGGGGGGATACCATAAGCTGATGCAAACTGTTGCTCTGTACTAGGGTATGCTGGATGACCATAATGCGTAAAGGGCACACCTGGAAGTGGTGGAGCATGTTGAGGGCCAGTAGGGGGCTGCAGCAGACGTGTTGTCACAGGAGGGATTCCTGTTTGCAGTACCGCATATGGCCTTGTAGGTGGCAACAGTGTTGTTCTGGTAGGGTGCTGTGGCATAGATGGCATACTTGTACTGATTGGGTGTGCAGCAGTAGACATGACTGTGGCTCCTGAGTGAGATTGGGGAACCACTTTGATGTAGATACTACAGTACAATCTGGCGCAATTATGGGGTTTGCCAGAGGTACATTAAAGACAGGTGATGAGACTGTTTGTGGTAAAGGTTGGATACCTGCAGGTGGTCTAAGTGATGACTGAGACACCCCAGAACCATCAGGAATGATCTGTTCAGCTGGACGAATCTGCATAGTGGAGGTAATAACTGATGACTGAGTAGAGGGGTGCGGGAGAGAGTCTGATGGACGAGGTGGACTCATATGTTCAAGCTGCGGTTGTGGCGAAAGGCTGTCAGGTGAGCCTGGAGGCACAGGAGTTGTTGAAGCAGAGTCTTTAATAAGCATGTAGGACACAAGCTTCGCTACCTCGAGTTCAGTCTCTGCTTGTTGTAGCTTACGCTGTCTTTGGCGATGCTTGGATAAAGCCTCCTTTGCTGTGAGGGCTTCCTCTTGCATACGCTGGGCTTCTTTAGCTTGAGGCTGTAGCCGCTGGTATTCCACATTGGCCAGTGAGTCCTCCTCAACCTGCTGGCAAAGACTGTCTAACTGCCTCTGTTTAATCTTCTCCTCCAATATAGCAGTCTGGACACTAGAGAGGTCTGGTGGAAGATAAACGCCAGTGGAGATAATAGAGCACCTACTTGACCTGGAGTGAGAGCTTGCGCCGCTGTGAGACATTTTGCTCGAGCTGCTTCTTGGTCGACTGGTACAGTGGGAAGAAGCTTTAGGAGGAGGGTCCTCAGCGGGTTGGTAGCCAACCTCATAATCATCAAGGTGAGAGGGCAAATTAGTCCTGCGGCGGGGTCTATCCATTGTCTCTGTTGTGTCATATTATGCTGGTTCCATATTGGTTTGATATTGCTCTCAATCCGGACCATAAAATGTGGTGAAGTCCACTACGATAATGGTTTAACTGGTTGAGGCGGCCAAATATGCATCAGATTCTGGTCAGATAATCAAAAATGGAGAAGTGATTCTTAGTTATGAGGCATTTATTTGTAATCCAGTATATGCAGGTATGAAGTTGGAAGATTATGTGTGTGTGCGTGGTCTACAAAGGAAATAAAGAGAAATGATTTACAACATTAGTCTCATAGAACTGAATATACAAATGAATAATGAATATACTGTACAAATGTCAGTTATAATAATCATAATAAAGTCGACCAGATAATACACTGCCATAATCAATAATATAAACAAACACTCACGCTGTATCGGAGCATTACCAACGCGTCTAGTGATGACTCAGCAGATTAGGTTGGCAAATTACGGCCGAACAAATGGTAAAAAACGAACGTTATAAACATCGGCGATTACCAATGATCTTCACGGCATCTACTCGCAAATATATAACCTACATATGTACTTACTTGTACTGCATGAACGCACGCATAACACGGAACATAGTCAGCAACATAAAGATGAACAGTCATCGAATACCAACGTGCGTCACTAATAACGGGACATCAACAACACCAACAAATATTAGTTCCTAGGACAGGCTTTCTGACAACCACATTGCTTGCTGGTCTTTTTTTATGAATAAAATAAATATTTAAATATTTTTATGGAGTAAGTTATATAAATGTAAAATAAGTTTTTTGAAGCCATGTTTTAGATTGGATGTAGAACAGCAAGGGGGTTTTAGGCACTCCGCTCCTTAAATTCACTGTAAAACTGCTTCAATGGGCTTATTGGCATGTCCAAGTGTTGTGTGTTAGTCTGCTGTGTAATGTATTTCAATTCCTGTGTCTTATTGTGAAATCACTAACCCCTGTCTGTGTTCCAGATTGTTTTCCTGCCCTTGTGTCTTTCCCTCCACTGTGATTACCTGCTCCACCCCTAATGTGTTCCACCTGTGTCTCATTGTGTTCCCTTTATATTCTGTGTGTTTTCCCCTGTCCTGTGCCAGATTGTCTTTACCCCAGTGTGAGCTTTCCAGTGTTTCTTAGTGTGTTGTTTGATAGATTCTAGTGTTTTTGACGTTTGCCTAGTTTTTTGATTACTTCTCATGGATTTTGGATTTGTACTTTTGCCTCGGAAAATAAAGATCTTAAAACAGGGGTACTCAATAGGCAGACTGCGGTCCGGACCCCGAGAGGCTTTGATCTGGACCGCAAGACATTATTCATAATTACAAGCACGTTGTGTAAAACATTTTTTGAACCTGCACTTCTAGGACAGCTACGTCAACACGCGCAGGTCCTCAGGTTACTATGGTTACGGTCGGACAGTGCAGCGGGAAATTTAAACGCATAATAATGCATTAGAAACGACTAAAATCAAAAAGTTGAGCCTTGGCAAAACATAATGAAGATTCACTGGCGTTATGAACGGAGAGGGAACGTTTATTTTAATCTGAAAAAAATACAGCTCCTCAGCTTTGTGTCAGTGTCAAACTTGAAGAACAGCACTTTATCCTCTAGTCTCGGCTGCTTTGATAATCAAAGAATTAATCCAGAACTGAACCAGGACTGGACAGTTTTCATGTCAGGATTAAAAAGACCCAGAGGAAAGTGAGGACGTCTAATGTGGTGAGTTGTACATTCGTCTGTCAAGGGTCTGTCAATTCGTCTGTCGTAGGTTAAGTATTGACTCGTTTGTCGCATATTTGACCCTATTTACAAACAACGTGAGTAATTATCTCATGCTATTTGTGTTCATTTGGGTGATTAAAAACAGAAAAGGTGTGAAAGGAGGGTTTGGAGATGAGTGACACAGGTTAAGTCTTCCTTAAGTTGTGTTAGCATTAGCTGTTGCTAATAATTAACAGTAACAGTTATTTGTTTATGCTAAAGAAATGCTCAGTGCTTTTTCCCTTGTTCCTGTTGTTTTCAGAGGAATGACAATAGAAAGAGATCAATTATGACAGGCATTTTGTCATATGTATTTAACAAATATGTTTTGACTTGATTTGATGATTTTATATTTAAAATGTTATCACGCATGTATAAAGGAGTACTAGGCATTATATGTAGGATTCCAGGCTGTTGTCAATAAACCACCAGGTCTTGAGCTTTAGCTTTAGCCTCTTTTGATTTTTCCTTTTGTCTGTGAGCTGTGTTGATGTAAGCTAAACACTCAAACGTCCTCCTCATGTAAACAAGGATAAAATACAGAATACAGTGGACATTCATCTCCATTTTGTTTAAGAGGCTGTAGGTGTGGAATAAATGAGACTTTACTTTAAAGAATTATATTCAAACACTTATCCTTTTATTTAAATTTTTCTGACCCCTCACTTGAGGAAAGTTAACTAAGCGGACCTTGGATGATTTTAATTGATGACCCCTGTCTTAAAAGCTCTGTCTTTTGTGGGATCTGCTTTGTGAGTCCTTTTGCCTGGTCCTGACACTTATTGTTTTATTCAACTATTTAAGGTTTGCCTTTCAAATAAATGAAGATAGTTAATGCTATTATCCCTTTTCCATCAGGGCCATGCTCAGACCTGCCCTCCTGACACACCAACACCTAAAATGGCACTGAAAGGCTGCAGGGAGGGTCATCCCATGCAATACAACCACATTGTCGTCATGTTGGATGGCCAGTCCATTACTGAGGAGAGCGAGGACATCTCAATGGCACTGGGCCTCATCCTTTGTATATATTTTCTGTTTGGGATCCAATATCCTAAAGGACTGAAAAAGACACTGACCTTCCCGGAGTGCGTTGTCTTAAAAATGAAGGATGCTGCCGGACTTCCTGTCACAATTAAGAGTGTACAACTCAATCTGTGCATAGTCTCTCTCTCTCTTGCTCTCTCGCTCTCTCTCTCTCTAGTGTACAACTCAATCTGTCTCCAATTTCATTTTTTTCAGCCAGTGTTGTTAGTTAAAAAGCACTGATTATATTTGCAACTAAAATAAATGAATTGAACTGTTAAAAGTGTAATGTAATTTCTTTCAGTAATCTTTGTTTTGAATCTTTCAATCCATGATTTGGTATAAAAGCGTCATTTAGAAGCATATTGAATCAAACATTGTAGTATATGGCATAATAATGGCCTACACTGTAAAAAAAGTCTGTGATATTGACAGTAATATACCGTAAAATTGCAACAGTAATTGACCGTAAAGCTCAAAATTATTTATTACCGTAGAAGATACAGCGCTTTTATGTAAAAGAAGAAACAGTATAATACTTTAATTTTAACTATTAGGATTTGTTAAAAACACAGAACATTACTGTGAAAACAAATAATTATTGTAGAATTAAGGGAAAAATACTGTAATACTACAAACAGAATTTTTTTGTAATATTTACATTATTATTCTCTTTGAATTACAAATACTGATGATTATTCCTTGTGGAAATACGGTATATAACATTTATTAAATTTGGCCCAGAAAAAAAAAAAAAACACTTAAAGAAACAATATGTTAAAACTATGTTTTTGTTTTAATGTAATATTTTTGTTCTTGTTTTTCATTTTTTGTGAGCTTTACCAGATCTTATAAATCAACAAATTTAAGATAGTGGGTGTGTATGTGGCCAGTGCCATTTAAGCTTATCACATTTCTAATTCATAGCCATTTGTCACTTAATGTTCTCCTAGTATTTTATTTCAAGAAATAGATTAATAAGTTAAACAACAAATTTACATTCAGATAAAAGGATAGAGTGTTACAAATGGAAGGTTGGCGGTTCGATTCCAGCTCTCCCTGCAAAATTGTAGCTCACCCGTGTGTGTGTGTGTGTGTGTGTGTGTGTGTGTGTGTGTGTGTGTGTGTGTGTGTGTGTGTGTGTGTGTGTGTGTGTGTGTGTGTGTGTGTGTGTGTGTGTGTGTGTGACTGTAGTGAATAAATAATGCACCCATTAAAACATATTTGAGTATCTTGAAAAGTGCTATATAAGTGGTAGGTATTATTATTCTCCATTATCACTATTATTTTTGTATGTGAGACAATACACTGTAAGTTGATAATGATCAAAGTTATGGAGGCGCAGCCTCACTTAAAAAAATCTATTCTCTCTTTATGTGTGTGTATGTGTATATGTATAAGACATGACATTTTATTAATAAAAAGTATATTATGATAATATAATGTATTTTATTCAGCACAAAAAAAATACATATTGTTTTGAATTTGTTAACATTTAGCGGTTAACTAATACTGAACTTGCGTTAAATTAATGTAACTCTTCTGTTTTAAACATTACAATTACGTTTAGTAAAGTCTTGCGCAGGTCCGAGAGTGACGTGTGCAAACGAACACGCTGGAGACAGACAGAGCGAAGTGAGTCTCGACGGTTAAGATTTGAACAAACTCAAACCAAACTTTCTTCGAAGCAGGCACGCGGAGCCTTCTGTGAGCTACACATTTTGAAAATTAATAGAGGTGAGTATTTTATCACGCTTTGCTTTTTAAAAAGTGGTCTATTGTGGTCTATTGCGTTGTGGTATACGCTAAGCTAGCATATACCACCACGTGAGATAAAAGCTAACACTTTCACTACTTAAATTACTGGCAGTTTTGTGAATAAGTGTTTTTTTTTAAGCTTGTAAAAGTTATAGTTTTAGATTAAGGCTGCCTGTTGGCTTCACCATGTACAATTGCAGGTTTTGTAATAAGTCTCTAAATACATTAAGGGCTCATGTGCTCCATTGCAAATTACACATAATGAACCGCATAAATTATTTAAGTGCCTTGGGGCTGGATGTATGCAAACATTCGTTAGGTATGGCGCATTTAAGGCCCATTTTTACAGAAGACATAATGTTGCTGTCCCTTTTGAAGCTAGACCTGTTGTGGCGCCAATTAAATGCGCCTTGACTTTGTGTAACTGGCAAGGCCAAGATTCACAAGCACTTGTAGCCCACCTAAAAGAGCATATTAGGGAAGGGCGTGCTATTAATTGTCCAATTAAAGGATGCACACATGTTTTTAAGGTTAAATCTTCATTTACAGCACACATGTCTCGCAAACACAAAGATTTCACTGAATATTGTGTTAGTGATATGTGCAGAGAAATGCAGTCCTCTCAACCGTCATCGTCAATGTGCGATCCCCTGCCAATGGCTGAGGCAGACACTGAGACTGGCACACATGATGATGATGATGATGTAGATGTATCAGAAAATTTCAGTGACCTTTTTCTCAAAAATGTTAGTTTATTTTACTTAAAATTGCAGGGTCAGTTTTTTCTGCCTGCATCTACCATTCAGAATATTGTCGAAGAGATTCAGAACATACACCAGTTAGGACAGACATATGCTTTGAGTAAACTGACAACACTGTTAAAAAATGACACATCTTTATCAGATGAGGATATTGGTAAAGTGTGTGAGTCAGTGAGAAAATTTGATTTGTTTGGTGCATGCCATACTGGACCCATGAGAAGTGCATATTCCAGAACTAAGTTTTTCAAAGAAATGTTTAATTATGTTAAGCCTATAAATGTTTTTTTAGGGAAAGACGACAACAGGATAGACAGGTTTGCCTATTATGTGCCAATAAAAGAGAGTTTGGAATGCTTACTAAAAACAGATTTGTGGCAGGCTTGTGATGAACACTCCAATAAGCCACAGAGTGATATTCTCAGTGACATATACGATGGCCACTTATACCAGAACAATCTTTTTTTTGGTCAAAATCCATCATGCATTAAGCTTGTACTATATCAAGATGCCTTTGAGGTAGTTAATCCTCTAGGGTCTGCAAAAACAAAACACAAAGTGTTGGCTGTTTATGCATCTGTTGCCAATTTGCCACTTCATGTTCGGTCCGACACAGACAACATGCTCCTGGTTTTGCTGTGCAGAGAAAAGGATTTCAAGAAGTTTGGGCATGCAACAGTGTTCTCTGCATTAGTAGAGGACTTAAAAGATTTAGAAGAGAATAGCATTTACGCTCCAGATGTGGCACTGTTTTGAAAGGAACTCTGTTTTGCATTGCAGGAGACAATCTGGGCTCTCATTGCATCGGAGGCTTTTCTGAAAATTTCAGTTTTACTGACCATTTCTGCCGATACTGTCTCATATCTCGTTCTCAGTTTCAGGGTGAGGACCCAAATATCTGTGGGCAGGTGCGGACTCCTGACAGCTACAACGCTGCTGTTAATCGCATTGAGGCTGGGGAGACTCCAAATGTTGAAGGGGTAAAGTTCAATTCTGTGTTCAATTCTTTGAAATACTTTAATGTATGTCTGCCAGGATTGCCGCCATGTCTAGGACATGACCTCTTTGAGGGAATTTTGTCATATGATGTTGCACTGTATATTAAGTATTTTGTTAAGAAAAAGAGATGGTTCACATACTCAACATTAAATCGACGCATCAAACAGTTTAAATACAGTGGATCTGATGCTTCTGCAAAGCCATGTGAAATCAGCCCCAACAGTGCTAAACTGTCAGGACAGGCTATACAGAATTGGAATTTTTTAAGACTACTTCCACTCATAATAGGTGACAGAGTACAAGATGCAGCAGATGATGTGTGGCAGGTGACCCTGCAGCTCAAGGATATTGTTGACTTCATTTGTGCACAGAAGATATCAGTGGCTCAGGTTGCATATCTTGATGTTCTTATTCAGGAGTATTTGGATTCACGAAAAACTCTATTTCCTGAGTCTAACTTGAAACCAAAGCACCATTATTTACGTCATTATCCTGCTCTGATTCTAAAATTTGGCCCCTTGATTCGCCTCTGGACAATGCGGTTTGAAAGTAAACACAGTTACTTCAAGAGATGTGCAAGGAATCTGAAAAATTTCAAAAACCTTTGCCTTACACTTTCTGAACGGCATCAGATGCTACAGGCTTATCTTTCTGCAGGACCAATGTGTGAAGCCTTCCTTCAAGTTAAAGATGGTACTCCGTTTTACTCTGTACTATATAGTAAAACCATTCAAGATGCAGTCAGTGGCTTAGGCTTTAATGAGACAAACACAAAGGTCACAACAGAAATGCTCTTTAAAGGGACATTGTACAAGAAGGGACATTTTCTTGTCAGAGGGAAGAATGACTCTGTTGAGTTTGGTGAACTGGCCTTAATTTTGATCAAATATGATGCAGTTCATTTCCTTCTGTCAGTGTATGTGGCAAAATTCCTCTCTCAATACAATATGTTCTCTGTTTGTAAAGATAAAGAAAATATGGAATGTTTGAAAATCAGTGACTTGATTGATTTCTACCCATTGTCTTCATACATGAAGAATGGATTCCAAATTATTCCTTTTAAACACAGTGTGTTGTTAAACTAATGTGTCTTGAATGTTGTTCTGCCGCTGATTTAGAATTCCTTTTTTATTTATTTTGACAGAAATGGATGAACAAAACAACATACGCATGGCTAAGTGCTGCCTGACCTCCCAGTTGCAATTTTAAAGACTTTAGAGGAGACGCTTCAATCTTTGAGGGTAGAGAACACAAGGGATTTTCAGTTCATCCAGGAGGCTGATCTGCTTTCAGTTCTTAGACCAATTCAAGCTAGAAAATTAGTAGCTGCCTGGAAACAAACAGGTAAGAACACGTTCTTGTGTGTATATAATTTAATAGTTCTCAAAACTATACTAAATTTTGTTGTCATTTATTAATGTTTTACAGAGGAGAACCATGACATCAGCAGTCGTTCATCATCTCCAGCTTCCACATCACTTGCTTCACTGTCTCCCTCACCTAGACATGCAGTTGCTCTTGCAGATTGGGTTGACAACTTTCAGATTCCAATAGAGAAGTTCCCTGAAGATTTGAGTCAATGTTTAGAAAGAAAGAAAAGGCCAAGTCCACGTTTACGAAAAGAGATGATTCGCATTGTAGTTTCAGCAATGATGAAGGTCTGTCCCTCTCCAAGCAAACAAAAATCCACGCAAGTAGCCAAAAAATGTTTCAATGTATCCAAACTCTCTCCAAGATGTTATAGAAGGCGACGTTGTGGGACCAGGATATCACTCAATTGTGAAGCAATTGCAAACGTGAGTTGAAAATGTAAAGCGGTCTGTGTCTCCAAAAATTGTAAAGCGCAAACAAAGGTCAGATGAATATGACACAGAAGAAATCCCAGCAGAGAAAAAGGCAGCAATGCAGGACACGTATGGCTGCATAAAGTGGGATGTAAATTTTTTGCCACTCAGTGAAACACCTGTGAGCCAAATAGAAAAAAGAGACAGAATGAAATTCCTCAGTAAGCAAACCAACTTAAATGCAGAAGAAGTAAAGGGTCTTATGAAGAGCACCTACTATTCTCAGCGTAAAGATGTCAACAATGGAGCAGACTTGACGTTCCTCACTGAAGAGTGGCCTTTTTTGTTTGAAGAAATTGGAATGTCTCTACACTTTCAGGAGCTTACTGGTATAGCTCTCAAGGATACTTTCCTCGCCAGTATCGACAAAAAAGGAAAACGTCTTCTAGACTTTATGAGAACTGTTTGTGCGGAGAAGAGCAAGCGCATTCTTCAGGTTTTGACCAAATGTAACATCTTGAGAGGACAGCTAGAGGGCTGCTCAGAAGAATTAAAAGATATGATGCTGCTCCTTCTGACATATTTTGATGAAAAAGAAGACAGCCTTTTCTACTATGTTGAAGACACCTGCTTGGGAAATGAAGTAAATGTTGAAAACCTACCGGTGACACCTTCCACCATTGTGTATGGTAAGTTGATACAGATTTACTGATATCAATGAAAGAAAGTAATACAAAAAATGCACTACACTCAGCCATATACATTGTTTACTCAATAAGGAAAAGGAGTCAATGTGGCCATGCTTCCCATGCTTTGTAGTTTACCGGGTTAGAGACATTGTCTTTCTATTCAACTAAAACAGCTCTTTTTTTGTATATCCATGTTTTTTTATTGATATAATGTTCATTTACCATAGATTGACATTCTTCAAGGCTGTACTAAACTGATAATATATTTTTATTTTTGTTTCACTGTGCTTTTTGTAGGACCCTCCTGCTATGTGGCAAAGAATTATATGCTCAGCATTGACCGCCATGTGGTCAATGACCACATTGCCACATTCATCTCTGCCATCTGCTTGATGTTTGGCAGTTTTTTCTGCCTCAACATTCATTATCCTGTGGAGCTGGGCTCAACACTGGAATTCCTGCAGAGGTAAAAAAAAAATATTTTGTAGTAATTTCTTTTCTTAAAACCGTGCATCATTAATACATGTTTATATATATATATACATATATATATATATATATATATATATATATATTTTTTTTTTTCCGGAAGATGTTTTTTTAACATCAACCCTGAAAAGGGCACAAAGGTGGAGAACAAAAAGAACAAAAAGCAACTAAATGTGAACCCCAGAGTTCTCACACTAATTGCTGATCTTTCGGATCACGAATGGAGAGAGACATGTTAGATAAGGACGGGATGCAAAAAACTTAATGGACAGAAACCACATTCCTGAATTAACCAGGGCTACATTATTTTTTTTTATTTTTTTTTTTTTTTATTATTATTTTTTAATTTAGTTTTTATTGTGTATGTTTAGGTAACTCAGGAAAATGTAATTAAGACCTGCTTTAACAGGCAATATATTTAGTTTTTTTGCTCTGTATCTAAATAAGTTGGCTTCACAGTTTAAATTGGAAGAGGATTTCAAGTGTTGTTATAGGGTAATTGTTTGATTTTGACATACTGTTTATGTCAGAAGTTTTTGCTTGTTTTCCTAGAGCCAGTGTTTTTTTTATTTTATTTTATTTTTTTCTACAAGTGACTTTTTTTCTGTATCGCTTTGGCTCATTTTGTGAAATGGGTACATTTCTCTAAACAGAAGAGCAGTTCAGTGTTTACCAAAACGCATTTCAGTGTTGGCTAAACTTTTTTTTTTAAATCCTTAAAGTAAAAGTTTATTTTTTACATTTTGTTTGAGACTCATCAGGCAAAATGCAAAGTCACATTTGCATTATTGGGGTCACAAACTATGGATATAATATCATTCAGGAGTTAAAAAAAAACCTAAATATATAAAATCTGTAAGTTCAGTCTAAGGTCAAATTGAGAAACGGACATCAAATAGAAATTTACATTCAGTTAAACACTTAGATATAAACACATTCAGTGATGTTTTCATAACAAAACTATTCATTCAATGTCTAATGTTTCTATTCTTCCTCTTGGGGTTGCATGCAGGTACAAAAAATTATATATTTTTTTAAATTAAGCCTTTTTCCTGGTGAGACTCAAAACTATATGAATGTTAAACTGTTATTAATGCTGTAATTCATTCTTTCATACTGAATTCATTCACCTTACAGCTGCCACATTGTTCACCTTAATAAAAAAAAATCCTTTATTTTTAAAGTTTTCTTTTATTCAATAAGTACAGAGTAAGGACATGGGTAATTTTTAAGGTAAGTAAACTACTTTTATAAAAGAGTTTTGCTTTTTGTTTATTATGATACAAAATATTTTTTCGCCTTTTTTAGTTATGAAGTCCAAACAGCGAGCTTGACCTTTACATGGATCTGACGAATTCTCTTGTTCTAGTGTTTCATTTTGACCAAAGAGAAAAAGTGGTAAGTACTTATTAATTTTAGTACACATTTACACAGCACATTTAGAGGTGTATACCAGTCAAGCTGTACATGGCAACCAATCTGGTAGCAAACAAGGAGTCCTGAAAACATGCAGACAGGTAATTCCAAGATTATGTGTTTGAAACCAAGTATTATTCTGTGCTGGCAGATCAAATACTTAACTGAGGCACACTATCCATTTTAACCAAGCCATGTTCTTGTCTCTGTGAGCACTGTTTGATTTTTCCACACAACATTTTTTGGATATTTAGTGGGGGCTGCATTTGAGGCGTTGAATATGTTTAGTGAAGAGTGGCATGATGATAATCAGCTAGGTTTTTCACCTTGTGTTTGTGCATAATATAAGTATGTAAAAAATATATATATTTTTTTGTTTTACAGGATTTGAACATTCTACATAATCAAGTTGCAAACAGATTTTCCTCACGTGTATATCTTTGGAAGTCATCACTCGGACATCAGACAAATGTAAGCCATTGTGCAGTTAAGTGTACTAAATAAAATAAAAAAAAATCTACTAAACTTTGACCATACATGCCTTAACCCGTATGTTTGCACATAAGATTTGTTACACAGATGTAAAATAATATAGAACCATTCAACTTCAACATTAACTAAAACCCATGTATTGACATTGTTTACAGGCAAAAGCCAGCAAAACGATAACCTTTGTCTTTGTCTGTCTTTTAGGCACAAGGAATTTCATCCAGCGAAACCACCACAATTGTTCACTCCAGCAGGACTTTTTTTTTTTTTTTTTGCTCATCACTGGACAACATAGAGCAAGTAAACCAGCACCATGGACACATCTTTAGCAGCATGATGCCACTTTTGTCACTGGACTGCTGGGTGAAACCAGAGCAAGTAGTGTGTATTTTTTATTTATTGGACAACCCCATTGAAGATGTTCAAGTTGCTTTGTGTTCAGACCTTTTATGGAATACATTTTTGTAAGATGCTGTATAAATAACAGTGTAATAGATGACAAACTTTTTGTACCGTAATTTTAACGGTGAAATTCTGGCAACCACAGCTGCCAGTAAATTACTGTAACATTTACTAAACATTTAATAAAGTACCGTAAAGTATGATATAGGTGTACTGTGTTTATTACAAGGATAGACCCTATTCAATCTTACAGTAGGCATGTTATTTTAACAACAATTTACCGTAAATAGCATCATATAACACCATCTATTCTAAAGCAAATTACTGTAAAAACTAAAGTGATTTCATGTTATTTTTATGGTATTGCACTGGAAACAAAAAAGGTTTTTATTGTAAAAGTTACAGTTGTAATATATGTGTACCGTAGAGTCTTTTACCCGGTCACCGTATTTCTTACGGTAAAATTCTGGCAACCACAGCTGCCAGTATTTTACCGTAATTTTGACAGATTTTTTCTTACAGTGTACTACCTAAAAAGTTTCTAGAATGCACCATTTAACAAATGTGCTATAAAGCTTAAGTGCAAAAGTGTAAAAGAGGTTTCCCTATAACGAACCAAAGAACCAATGTTGAACACCATTTTTTTTTTTTTGAAAAAATTGTATGTATGAAATGGTTCTACATAACACCATTTGACAAAGGTCTCCCTCATTACACAAATACACATCACCTGATATGCATTAAATCCAATAAGGATTCAAGTTTATACAGCTTGAGGTTGGAAATTATGGGTAAAATGATATGGTCAAAGTTATCACTAGTCTAATAATTGTGCACAGACTGTATAGTCAGAACGCTATTGCTTTGGATTTCTAATTAAAACCAGACACAACAACCACATCCCAGCAATTTTAAAATCTCTGCACTGGCTCCTTGTTGCTTTTTTTCTGCAATCATTTTTTATGTTTCTTATTCTTAATCTTGTCTATGTATTTTTAAATTGTCTTTTATTTCTGTAAAGGACTTTGAATGACCCAGTGTATAAATTGTGCTATATAAATAAGATTGCCATGCCTTGCTTATTTTAGGCTTAATA
The DNA here is from genome assembly GCA_024349245.1 of Neodontobutis hainanensis. Classification (NCBI taxonomy): domain Eukaryota; kingdom Metazoa; phylum Chordata; class Actinopteri; order Gobiiformes; family Odontobutidae; genus Neodontobutis; species Neodontobutis hainanensis. Next base: position 812,548 of record JALDNG010000171.1, on the reverse strand, counting down.
AAAAATAATTAAGTAATTATTAATTAAATGACTTACATTTAATTTATTGTTATACTTTATATTTCTGCAAGAGTACTAGATTTCCTGTCGTTTTTTGTGAACAGGGCACCTTTCTCTTTGTGATAGCTAACATGCTAGCAGGTTTTTAGCCTATGTATTAGCGCTGAGCATACCTCGATTATTGTGTTTGTCAACAGTTGGCTTGACTTAGCTGTATGTACACTAGCTTAGCTAAGCTACTCGGTGTTGTTGTATAGGCTGTTTCTATTAGAGAGACACATTTAATCGTTTGAGCAGCTAGATCAGCATAGACAGGGTTTGTTTACTTTAAATGTGTCAGGGTTTCCTGATCGTATCAGATGCAGGACTGACAGCAGTCCTGCTAATGTTAGCTCCAGTTGCGGCTCTGCTGCTCCAGCAGTTGTTGCAGAGAGTACAACGTTTCTCCCGGTCCAGCAGAGTGAGCATGCAGGCAGGGGCAAGCCTCCGGTTTGTTTTTCTTTTCCGCGGTCACCCCCTCTGACAGGGAACCAGTTTTTGGCGCTTTCAAGTCTGTTGGTCCTTGCTGAACGCCAGCCTGCGCCTGCCGACCAGAGTGAACATCATACTCTGGCGCAGTGGTAGAGAGGTTGTCTTATAACCGGTAGGTTGACGATTCGATTCCCGCTCTCCCCAAAGTTCATACTGGATGAAAGCGTCTGCCAAATAACTAAATGTAAATGTACTAACACGTCAGCCACTGCCCACTGTTTACCGGGGTCCAGGGCGTCCGACATAGAGGCTTATCTTAGGGTAGCCTAGCCAGGACTTTTGAACTAGGGAACACGATGAGTCAGCATCAATTTATTGTCTCTGAATTCCTCTCCGTAAGCGGTAGTGATGAACAGTATAGCAGATTGGTTCCCATGAACCGGTGGCTGGCCCGGGATTTAAAGTCAGAAAGGTTATTGTCAAGTTTAAGGAGCCTGTATTCCTGCTGCCCACCCAGTTGGGCTGCACCCTGGGAAAAATCAAGCGCTCTGGCCTCCAAATCACTGCTACTCACACCATAAATATGCTTCACCTGTGGCTCTCTGTCTCCATCAAAGATTCAGTCACTCTGACAGAGAAGCAGCTCAACTCTGACATAGAATCAGCTCGGCAAAGACAAATAGACACCACTGGTATGAGATGGATTTGAATGGTTGAAGTTCTTTATCATTTGGATTAATTGTATTTTTCCTTGAATAAGTGTTTTGTTGAAGTTAAAATGATTTGAATTAAGATAATTTACTATACTTAAGTTTGCTTGTGTATAATTCAAATACTAGTTGCAATATGTTGAAAGGCATTGGGTTAAAATGTTGCTTTGGAGGATATGATTTTGAATTTGTAGCTGGATTTGATTTAAAGGAATCATTTCGTAAATTGTGTTTAAATATTAGCCTGTTAATCATGGAAAAGGCATTATGATTGTATTTTTGTGTAGGTTATCAACCTACTCCATGTTACTCCACTCTACTCAAGTGCAATTAATAAAAGCAAAGCAAATTGAGTGAGTTGTCCCAGCATCCTTATTATTCGAAGCTAGCCTTTTCATGTTTGGCAAGAGCTGAAAAAAACGGAAAAACTTGACAGTTACGGTTTTGTGGATAACTGGCCTTCTTTCTGGGGCCGCCCAGGCCTGCTGAGGGCAGACGGCCCGCATCTTACTGGACACTGTGCTGCCATTTTGTCTAGTTATTTATTAAACACACACATACATGCATACATACAGGTGCATTCGGTACATTTGACACAAGGAATCTCAGCATGTTGCAGAGAATTGAAGAACCTGCTAGTCATGATAGTGCAGGTGTGGAACTGGATGATGGAGAAGCTTTTAGTTTTCTGGTTAGGCCGTGTCATCCTGATGTCTACTGCCTAAATCTGTTATTTAGTCCTCAAACACATCTGAAAACTCAGAGTCATTGAGCCAAAAGCATGCTGTCCTCATGTTATTATAACTTGGAGGCAATTATTTGAACCCAGCAGAACTGTTATAGGGCGTTTACACCAAACGCGAATTGGGCGAATAAATCGCGCTATTCGCGCGTAGTTGGACGCTTGAACAACTCGCTTCATTCGCGCGTGAAATTCGCTTCATTCGCGCGTGAAATTCACTCAACAACAAACGCGAATTCGCGTCATCGGAGGGGCGGTTAATAAATCGTTAATAAAAGTTGTTTCATTGCAAAATGGCTGACATAGACTTTGTTGAAAGAACAGCAGCGCTATATCTGCTGTGGAAGGCTGAAAACCGGCGTAGACCCGTTCGGAGCCGTGTTTGGGTCCATCAGATCCTTCGGAGACGAAGCGAGCTTGGTGAGTTTCACCAACTCCTCCAGGAGCTGCGCCTGGATGACGGCCGCTTTCAACGGTATTTCCGACTGAGCCGGTCCCAATTTGATGACCTGTTGTCCCGTGTCGGGGCGCGGATTTCCCTACAGGACACCAACTACAGGTGCTCTATTCCACCTGCAGAGCGCCTGTCCATCTGTCTCCGGTCAGTAAATCCTTAAATATTCGATGTGATTAATCTATAAATGATTTATGATTGAGAACCTCGACAGACACTCTCTTCTGAACACAGTTATCAACTTCAATAAAATGTCAATTAACTTTAGGCTACGACAGTCAAAATGGGGCTCTAATTGTGCAGCTAACTGCTATATTATGATATTAAATAATTCAAATATCTATTAATCATAAAAAAGTCACACACCAACCAATCACTTGATAGAGAATGAAATGAAGAAGTCACAAACACCAGTACAATAATGTGCAAATATAGAATTGCAATCTGCATTTATAATAATGATTTTTTTTTTCTCTTTTTTCAGATATCTTGCCACTGGAGATTCTTTCCAAACCATCGCCAGCAGCTTTCGTGTTGGTGTGGCCACGGTTTGCAGGATTGTCCCAGATGTGGTGACTGCAATTTGGGACTGCTTAGTGAAAGAGTTCATGGCTGTGCCCTCCACAGATGAATGGAGGTCCATTGCAGAGGGTTTTGAGGAGAGGTGGAATTTCCCGCTCTGCTGTGGAGCACTGGATGGAAAACACGTCCTGATAAAGGCACCCCCCAACACCGGATCCCTGTTCCACAATTACAAGGGAACTTTTTCATTGGTTCTCCTTGCTGTTGTGGATGCAAGGTACTGCTTCAGGGTGATTGATGTTGGGGGATATGGGAGGACGAGTGATGGTGGGACTCTGGCCAACTCAGCCTTCGGTCAGGCACTCCGAGGTGGCACCCTCCATCTGCCACCGGACCGTCCTCTTCCTGGAGCCGACCACAGAGGACCCCAGCCCCATGTCTTTGTGGCAGATGAGGCCTTTCCCCTCAGGAAAAACCTCATGAGGCCATTTCCCGGGCGCACTCTTCCCCATGAGAGACGGGTCTTTAATTACCGTCTCTCCAGGGCCAGGCTGGTGGTGGAGGATGCCTTCGGGATCCTGTGCTCACAGTGGAGGATTTATCGGCGTCTCATTGAAGTCCACCCAGATGTTGCGGAGAGATGTGTGAAGGCAACATGCATCCTCCACAACTTCATGAGGAGATCTGCAGAAGCACCTGCTGCGAGCGGGATGGTGCAAGGTGCAGAGGACTCGCTGCCAAGCTTGGGTCGGGTTGCAGCCAACAACTCTGCCAGAGAGGCCATCCAGGTCAGAGAAACCTTCATGGCCCACTTCTCCGGAGAGGGAGCAGTCATATGGCAACCCTGAGTAGTTTTTGTATTATATCTTCTTGTAAATAGTCTTTTTTTGTTGTTCAAATTTAGATTGTTTTAGTTTTATAGTTCATGTGTGTTTATTTCTTGTTTTAAAATGATAAATGTAGCCAGCCTCCAAAAGGAATCCTTGTCTCATTGCTGCATTCTCATTACACTATACCACAACACTGGTCTAATTACAAATAACTATTTACTATACTTTTGTGGGTGTCTTTGCAATAGGATATAATAATGAATAAATGTTAGCCTTAAATATTGTAGTCTTAAATATAGTGTACAAATAAAATTGACATTATAAACAATTAAATCAGTCTGAAATATATACATTTATATTTGTAACATATTTTTGTGCTACAAAATGTTGTATGTTACAAATTATGATATGTTACAAATTGATATCATGATTTCTAACCCTATCAAAAGTAACATACCAAAACCTTTGTTCACATTGTAAAACATTTATTAATAAAACATTAATAAAATCTTATGATGGACATTAAAACTATATACAAGAAACATTTACAAATATTTACATGCAGGAATAAAAAGGATCTTGCTTGGCAGAGGGAAGAGTGAGGGCCAAAGTAAAGGAGAGGAGAAAGGAGAGAGAGTCTGGTTCATTCCCTGCAGAGATTGCTGCTTTTTAAAACTATTCAGTTGGCTCTAATTGTTCCAAATTAAGCAGAACTGTGCTGCTTTCATAAATTAATTTCTGTATTTGAAATTTGACAAATTCCTTCGTCTGATGTGGCAACCTCTGCAGGGAAGGAACCAGACTCAAGAGGAAGAGCTCATCCTCAGAGCGTGGAGGTGGCACTGGAGCAACTGGTCGGGCCCGGAGTGCTTCTAGGAGCTCCCGCTCCACCTCCGATGGCTGCTCCCTGGGCCTTCTTGGAGCTCTTCTCCTTGGTGGCACTGTATCAAATTTACAACACATTTTGTGAAAGCAGAAAGGATTACCTCATTCACAAACAGTCATGCTATATGAGACTATGAGTGCTTACTGTAAATACAATGTTCAAGTAAACATGGTCATTGTTGCCTGTACACACCTGTGGGTACAGCAGCAGATGTTGAAGGGCCGGCAGGGGAAGCAGCAGCAGGTTCTGGCAGAGGGGACCCAGGCTCACTGCCATCCAAAGAACCAGTTAGCTCTGTCATGACAATATTAATGATTAATACAACATATTTATACATTACAGCAGTCAGAGATTTTTTTTTAGACTTTTCAGCATTAACTTCACTTCTGAACACACCTCCTGTCTCTGAGTGCTGCTGCTGCTTCTGTCTCGCTCTCGGGGTGGTGGTACACTGTGGTCCGATTATCCTCATCCCCCCTCTCCATATTCCCGCTTGTCTCTCGTGGGGAGACGAAGGGGTCGAGGAAAGACAGGACCACAGAGTATTTCCACCTTTTCCCTGACCCTGCTGCTGACCCACTCCTTTTCTCCGTCTCCTTTCTCCTCTCCTTTAAATAGGTGTCCCTCAGACTTTTCCACTTCTTTCTGCACACTTCCTCTGATTAAAACACATCAACTCATCAGTGGGAGACTAGTAGTAAAATACCGCAAATTAGCTAGCTCAATTTGCCGATTTTAGCTAGCGCAATATATATTGTTCAAATTGAGTAAAGACCGTTTTTACAACTTACCAGATTGTCCAACCTCCTCACTCACTTTCTTCCAAGCAAGATCCTTTTTATTCCTGTCTCGATAATAGTATGAAGATGTGTCATATAACACCGGTTGTCCGCAGACAGCGACGATTAATTTGTCCTCCATTGTTGAATGTCTTTACCATAGATCGGTCTCTACGGTTTGCCTCCGCTTGTAAACACGTCACTTCTAGAGCAAGCTCCTGATTGGTTGACGCGCCGCGAATATTCGCCAAAGTTCAGATTTTTCAACTCGGGCGAATGAAGCGTTTGACGCGATTCGCGCGTCAAACGCTCAATTCGCTCAATTCGCACCGCGTAATTTGCGCGATTCGCGTCATTCGCACCGCCTAATTCGCGCGAAACGCGCCGCAGGATTTCCATGCGCGTCAATTCGCGTCTTTGCATTGACTTAACATGTAAATCACTCGCGCTTGACGCTTAATTCGCGTTTGGTGTGAACGCACCTTTAGAGTTCTACAGCTTGTTTCTGTCACAATCTCTCCAGTGGACCAGCCTTCAAATGCAGGCTCTACTTGAAGTCTGAAATTGGTCTCCTGAATGGTCTCTATCCTCCAAAGCACTATTAATTAATGATCTTATTACTTCTCATAGCTTGGATATGTGGTGTAATATTTCTATGTGAAGGGTATGTTTTTGTGTGCTTAGGTTATTATTCACTTCTGGGGGGTTTATGTTGTTTATCTTAGGATTTATAGTTATGCATGGATGAGAATATGTTATGAAAACACAGCTAGGATCATGGGAAGGTAAAAGAGAAAGCATGATGTCAAAATTGGAAAATTTACTGGACAGGACAGAGAGTCTATGTCTCGAGAAACCAGGTTTCAAAGGAAGAAGACGCTTTTATCCAAAGCGACTTACATTGTTCTACAGTAATTACCAGTGTTACAGCCACTGGAGGCAAGGTGGGTTAAGTGTCTTGCCCAAGGACACAACGACAGTATGATCTGTGGGGAGAGTGGGAATCGAACCAACTACCTTCCGGTTGAAAGACCACTGCTCTACCCACTGAGCTACTGCCGACCCTAACGAAATAGACATAAATACATTGTCATGTGAAAACTGTATAAAAGCTTGGGTCTAATGTATAATCTTCAATAGAGAGGTGTGTCTACTCGGGTCGTTTATTGTATTGTATGTATGTAATTAAAGTGTTTCTATAGGTATAGGAGGTATAATCTAAATATGGTGTTATTATGGGATATTATGTGTTTGATTTCTGTATACTTATTTAGTTATTAATTTATGCATGATGAGTTTATGTAATGTATTTTATGGTTATGCTTATGCATGGTTTATAATCAAGTAGGATGTTATATGTAATACATCTAGAAAAAAGAAAGATTAATAGAAAAAGGAAATGTCAGAGTATATGGCCCCAATTTCCATGAAAATTGAACCAGATCATCTTCAGGCTATGCTTACAAAGGGATATTAGAATCAAGATGATTAGTCAAATTGTTTTCGAATAACACGCAAATGAAATCGACTTAATGCGCACAAAAATGAAAGTCAGGCTATAAATCTGCAATGCTTTAACATATTCTAACCAAACTTAGTATATGTTATGGCAACCATGACTTGAGGCTGCCTGCAGAGTTTTGGCGCAGTGCCACCTAGTGGTCCAGAGATAAAAAAATGTGACTTTTTTATTATTACTTTAGCCAAAAATCACAAAACTGGTCTCTTTAGATTTGTGGCATAATGCCAAGCCATAGAATAACCAATTTTCCCATATCAACCATTTTGGGAGTCGGCCATTTTGAATTTTGTCAAAAAGTGCTTTTTATGATTTTATGAACACATTGCCGTATCATTACAAAGCTTGGTATGTGTCTTCGGCACCAAGCCCTGAAGGTACTCAAAAAGTTTCGGGGCAGCACAACCTTGTGGACAAAAGTTATAATGAATTTTTAAATAATGCTAATAACTTATCAAGTTTGCCTAATGTCAAAACTATAATAGATTGCTTAGGTCATGCCATGAACATAGATATCAGTTTTACCTTATTAGGCCAAACTTCCTGTTTACCATTTTTATTTCCTTTACAAACCAACTTTTTCTGTACTCCTCCCAGATCATTTGCAGATTTTCACCAAATTTGGATTATAGCATCTTCAGACCATGACAGCAAAATGTTAATAATTTTGTGTTATCACACAAAATTGTTTTCATATACCGCAGCAACAAATTTGAGACTTATGATGTTAAAATGAGTGTTGAAGCTACATTTCTGCAAAGCTTCGACATAACACCAAACTAGTCCTTTGTCATTGTCACCTCATTCTGACAACACAACATCAATTTTGTAACTGCTCTACCTATTGGTCAAAAGTGATAAACCATAAAATAATTTTATTAGTGACTGTATATGTGATTGTCTAAAATCATCTTAAAAAAATGCTGTCACGGAGGACTCTGCACTGTCGGCTGCAGCCTCCGTACCCGGCTCCCCCGCCCATACGGATTCGCAGAGAGGAGACAGGTGTGCGGGAGCGCCGGCGGAGCAAGCCCAGCTGATCCGAGTGAATAATCAAGAGGGAATAAGAAGCACCGCAGCCTGCTCCTTGACGCCAGATCGTAACACTGACTACCGTTAGTACTACGTCTCGCTTTGGAAAGTCTTGCTCTATGTATTTACTTACCCGGTTTTTCTGTCCACCGCAGATCCTTCCCGTCCTGCCGCCAGTCCGGTTCCCGCTCTACCTCGGTCATCTCAGAATCCAGCCAGTCCTTCAGTCCGTCCCGCTCCAGCTCAACCTAGTCCTGATCCTGCTGCACCTCGCTATTCCCGAAGAAACCGCCGTTCCTAAGTTACCTTGTCAATAAATTTGTTTTTGTGAACTTTACGTGGGTGTCTGCGTTTGGGTTGTCTGCCGGAACAGGACAGTACGATCTGGCCATAATGAACCCAGCAGAGCCCCACACCCTTCCGCAAACGGTCGCAGCTCAGACCGCGCTTCTGGAGCAGCACGACGCAACACTCCAATCTCTCATGGGCCACATGAAGGAGTTTTCCCGTAACCTATCTGTGCTGAGTGACAAGATGGCGTCCCTGACTACGCCACCGGCTACCAGCGCTTCCACCCTCTCGCGCCCGACTACGGAGGCCCGCCTCCGGTGTACAAGGAGGGTATGTACCACCGCCTGCACCATATAGTGGAGACCTCGGTTGTTGCAGGGCGTTTTTAACACAGTGCTCCTTAGTTTTTGAGCAACAGTCACGGACTTATCAGAGTGAACGTGCCAAGATCGCCTTTTTAATCGGTTGTCTGAGGGGTCAGGCATTACACTGGGCCTCGGCTGTTTGGGAAAAGCAGGAACCTGTATGTTTCTCCTACTCTGCATTTATCACAGAGATGAAAATGATTTTCGATCATCCAGTTCGAGGAGGAGAGGCTTCAAAGAGACTGTTTTCCATTCGACAGGGAAACCGCAGTGTGGCTGAATTCGCTATCGATTTTCGTTCACTTGCCGTGGAGAGCGGGTGGAACGAGGACGCTCTTCATGGAGCATTTTTGAATGCCATCTCAGAAGAACTTAAGGACGAGATGGCGGCACGGGAACCACCAAGTAGCCTTAATGATCTAATAACGGGGGCCATCAGGATTGATAACCGCCTACGGGAGCGGAAGAGGGAGAAGGCTGGCCTACAGGCATCGCTGAGATCTGCTACAAGATCACGGCCGGGAGTCACCGCACATCAGGGGGGTTTTTTTCAGCCCCAAGAGAGGACCGGGGGGTGGTGGACGCAGACTGAGGGAGGCCCAACCAGTTTTTATGCAGATCCGCCGAGTAGCCCTCGGCAACCAGCCGCACCCGAACCAATGCAAGTGGGCGAACCCATCTAACAGAGGAAGAGAGACATCGTCGTGTCACTACCGGGAGCTGTCTCTATTGCGGGAGGTTAGGACATTTCAGGGCTTCGTGTCCACTCATTCCGGGAAAAGGGGGTTCGGCAGTAAGGGAGAAGTACTGCTGAGTCAAGTCCATTGTTCTTCTCCCAAGCCAGTGAGAATGGAAGGAACTATTATTTTAGCAGATCAGACTCGGACTTTTGATGTTCTAATCGATTCAGGAGCGGATGAAAGCCTTTTGGACCGTGGTGTGGCTAAGAGGTTGGGTATCCGGACTGTGCAGTTGGAGGTTCCGTTGAAGGTTAAGGCTTTGAACGGAGAGGTGCTGACCCAGATCAGGAACAGACGATTCCGGTAACCTTCCTGTTGTCGGGTAATCATAAAGAGACTATTAGTTTTTACATTTTCGAGTGTGTGCACACTCCTATCGTTTTAGGTCTACCTTGGCTGAAGATACATAACCCTCACATAGACTGGGCAGCATACCAAGTGTTGTCATGGAGTAACTTTTGCCATTTATCTTGCCTGCAGTCTGCTTTGCCTCCTGTTTCTTCTAGGTCCAACCAGGTACCGGAGCCTCCGGATCTGTCTTCGGTTCCGTCCATCTACCACGACTTGTCGGCGGTGTTCTGCAAGCATAAGGCCTTGTCGCTTCCACCTCACAGACCCTACGACTGCGCCATTGACCTCCTCCCCGGTGCTCCTCTGCCCCACAGCCGTCTCTTTACCATCTCGAGGCCGGAGAGCGAGGCGATGGAGAAATACATCCAGGAGTCCTTGGCAGCCGGGATAATACAACCCTCGTCCTCTCCGGTAGGTGCGGGGTTTTTCTTTGTTGCCAAGAAGGACAAATCCTTGAGACCATGCATAGATTATCGGGGGCTGAACAAGATCACCATAAGGAACAAATACCCACTTCCGTTGATCAGTTCTGTTTTCACTCCCCTCGGGGGATCCAGGGTTTTCACAAAACTTGACCTTCGTAACGCATACCATTTGGTGCGTATTAGGGAGGGGGATGAGTGGAAGACCGCCTTTAACACTCCTTTAGGCCATTTTGAATATCGGGTGATGCCGTTTGGACTCACGAATGCCCCTGCGGTATTCCAGAACTTAGTTAATGATGTCTTACGAGACATGATTGGACGTTTTGTTTTTGTGTATTTGGATGATATCTTGATTTTCTCCAAGGACTTGGAGGAACACCAGAGACATGTCAGGGGAGTGCTACAGAGACTATTGGAAAATAAGCTGTTTGTGAAGGCCGAGAAGTGCGAGTTCCATGCACCGTCAGTTACCTTCCTCGGCTACATCATCGCGCAGGGGCAGATCCAAATGGACCCGGAGAAGGTTACGGCGGTACGGGATTGGCCGGTTCCGTCCAGCCGCAAGGAGGTTCAGCGATTTTTGGGTTTTGCCAATTTCTACAGGAGATTTATCCGGAACTTCAGTAGACTGGCAACTCCTTTGACGGCTCTCACTTCCACGGCGCGACCTTTTGTCTGGACTCCGGAGGCAGAAGGAGCATTTAAGGAACTTAAGCATCGGTTTACGTCGGCTCCTGTGCTCATACAGCCAGATCCAGAGCTGCAGTTTGTGGTGGAGGTCGACGCTTCGGAGATTGGAGTAGGAGCGGTTCTGTCCCAGCGCTCTTCCACTGACCAGAAGCTCCACCCCTGCGCCTACTACTCGCGCAAACTATCTCCAGCAGAGCGGAACTATGATGTGGGAACAGAGAGCTCCTGGCGGTAAAATTGGCTCTAGAGGAATGGCGTCATTGGCTGGAAGGTGCCATTCAGCCGCGTTTGTGGTCTGGTCCGACCATAAGAACCTGACCTACATCCAGACGGCAAAGAGGCTGAACTCTCGGCAGGCAAGGTGGGCATTATTTTTTGACCGTTTTAATTTTGTTCTTACCTATCGCCCAGGTTCCAAGAACACCAAGCCAGATGCACTATCCAGAGTTTTTTCCACGGAGCAGCCGTTTCCAGAGGAGCACATCCTGCCCCAGTCGCGCATTCTGGCGACCCTCACCTGGGAAATAGAAGATCGGGTCCGGAGTGCTCAACGTCTGCACCCCGATCCTGGGACCGGGCCGGCTAACGCTATGTTTGTTCCAGATCCGGTTAGGTCGGAGGTGTTGCACTGGGCCCATGGGACCCGACTCACGTGCCATCCAGGGATGGGTCGCACTCTGGCTGTCCTACGCAGCAAATTTTGGTGGCCCACCATGGACAGAGACACTAAGGACTACATTTCAGCGTGTCACGTGTGTTCCAGGAATAAGGCCCTCCATCGACCCCCAGCAGGACTACTACAGCCACTACCCATCCCTAGCCGTCCGTGGTCTCATGTTGCATTGGACTTCGTTACGGGGCTTCCGCCATCTAACGGAAATACGGTGGTGCTGACGATCGTCGATCGTTTCTCCAAGGCAGCTCATTTCGTGCCATTGACCAAGCTTCCGTCTGCCAGGGAGACCGCGGATCTCCTGGTGAAGCATCTGTTCCGGTTACACGGGATTCCTCGGGACATTGTGTCAGACAGGGGTCCACAGTTCACCTCCCAGGTTTGGAAGGCGTTTTACGGCGTTGGATATCAAGGTTAGTCTCTCCTCTGGGTATCATCCACAGACCAACGGACAGACGGAGAGGGCTAACCAACAGATGGAGGTGGCCCTGAGGTGCACATCATCGGCCAATCCGGCAAGTTGGAGCGCTCAGCTGCCATGGGTAGAGTATGCCCACAACACGTTGGTGAACACCTCCTGGGTATGTCTCCTTCCAATGTTGTTATGGTTATCAACCACCCTTGTTTTCTGACCAGGAACAAGAGCTGGCAGTTCCTTCCATTCAGGATCACTTGAAACGGTGCCATCAGGTCTGGAGTAGGGCCCGATCAGCTCTGATGCGCGCCTCGGCTCAGTCACAAGTCCAAGCCAACCGCCACGCACTCCTGCCCCTAGATACTCTCCGGGTCAGAAAGTTTGGCTGTCGTCCAGGGACCTGCCGCTACGGGTTGAGGCTACAAAATTGGCACCACGGTTCATCGGCCCGTTTGAAGTCGAGAAGGTCATCAACCCGGCAGCAGTTAGACTGAAGCTCCCCCGGTCTCTTAGGATTCACCCTACCTTCCATGTCTCCAGGATCAAGCCGGTCAGGTCCAGTTCATTGAGTCCTCCCTGTCCTCCCCGCCGCCTCCCAGGATGATTGACGACCACCCAGCATACACGGTGCGGCGGATTATGGATGTACGGCGCCGGGTCGGGGCCTTCAGTTTTTAGTAGATTGGGAGGGTTATGGGCCAGAGGAACGCTGTTGGGTGCCACGGAGAAACATTCTGGATCCGTCTCTGATTCGGGAATTTTTTCTACGCCATCCGGAGAAGCGGGATAGGCCGCCAGGTGGCGTCCATAGAGGGGGGGGTACTGTCACGGAGGACTCTGCACTGTCGGCTGCAGCCTCCGTACCCGGCTCCCCGCCCATACGGATTCGCAGAGAGGAGACAGGTGTGCGGGAGCGCCCGGAGCAAGCCCAGCTGATCCGAGTGAATAATCAAGAGGAATAAGAAGCACCGCAGCCTGCTCCTTGACGCCAGATCGTAACACTGACTACCGTTAGTACTACGTCTCGCTTTGGAAAGTCTTGCTCTATGTATTTACTTACCCGGTTTTTCTGTCCACCGCAGATCCTTCCCGTCCTGCCGCCAGTCCGGTTCCCGCTCTACCTCGGTCATCTCAGAATCCAGCCAGTCCTTCAGTCCGTCCCGCTCCAGCTCAACCTAGTCCTGATCCTGCTGCACCTCGCTATTCCCGAAGAAACCGCCGTTCCTAAGTTACCTTGTCAATAAATTTGTTTTTGTGAACTTTACGTGGGTGTCTGCGTTTGGGTTGTCTGCCGGAACAGGACAGTACGATCTGGCCATAATGAACCCAGCAGAGCCCCACACCCTTCCGCAAACGGTCGCAGCTCAGACCGCTTCTGGAGCAGCACGACGCAACACTCCAATCTCTCATGGGCCACATGAAGGAGTTTTCCCGTAACCTATCTGTGCTGAGTGACAAGATGGCGTCCCTGACTACGCCACCGGCTACCAGCGCTTCCACCCTCTCGCGCCCGACTCACGGAGGCCCGCCTCCGGTGTACAAGGAGGGTATGTACCACCGCCTGCACCATATAGTGGAGACCTCGGTTGTTGCAGGGCGTTTTTAACACAGTGCTCCTTAGTTTTTGAGCAACAGTCACGGACTTATCAGAGTGAACGTGCCAAGATCGCCTTTTAATCGGTTGTCTGAGGGGTCAGGCATTACACTGGGCCTCGGCTGTTTGGGAAAAGCAGGAACCTGTATGTTTCTCCTACTCTGCATTTATCACAGAGATGAAAATGATTTTCGATCATCCAGTTCGAGGAGGAGAGGCTTCAAAGAGACTGTTTTCCATTCGACAGGAAACCGCAGTGTGGCTGAATTCGCTATCGATTTTCGTTCACTTGCCGTGGAGAGCGGGTGGAACGAGGACGCTCTTCATGGAGCATTTTTGAATGCCATCTCAGAAGAACTTAAGGACGAGATGGCGGCACGGGAACCACCAAGTAGCCTTAATGATCTAATAACGGGGGCCATCAGGATTGATAACCGCCACGGGAGCGGAAGAGGGAGAAGGCTGGCCTACAGGCATCGCTGAGATCTGCTACAAGATCACGGCCGGGAGTCACCGCACATCAGGGGGGTTTTTTTCAGCCCCAAGAGAGGACCGGGGGGTGGTGGACGCAGACTGAGGGAGGCCCAACCAGTTTTTATGCAGATCCGCCGAGTAGCCCTCGGCAACCAGCCGCACCCGAACCAATGCAAGTGGGCCGAACCCATCTAACAGAGGAAGAGAGACATCGTCGTGTCACTACCGGGAGCTGTCTCTATTGCGGGAGGTTAGGACATTTCAGGGCTTCGTGTCCACTCATTCCGGGAAAAGGGGGGGGTTCGGCAGTAAGGGGAGAAGTACTGCTGAGTCAAGTCCATTGTTCTTCTCCCAAGCCAGTGAGAATGGAAGGAACTATTATTTTAGCAGATCAGACTCGGACTTTTGATGTTCTAATCGATTCAGGAGCGGATGAAAGCCTTTTGGACCGTGGTGTGGCTAAGAGGTTGGGTATCCGGACTGTGCAGTTGGAGGTTCCGTTGAAGGTTAAGGCTTTGAACGGAGAGGTGCTGACCCAGATCAGGGAACAGACGATTCCGGTAACCTTCCTGTTGTCGGGTAATCATAAAGAGACTATTAGTTTTTACATTTTCGAGTGTGTGCACACTCCTATCGTTTTAGGTCTACCTTGGCTGAAGATACATAACCCTCACATAGACTGGGCAGCATACCAAGTGTTGTCATGGAGTAACTTTTGCCATTTATCTTGCCTGCAGTCTGCTTTGCCTCCTGTTTCTTCTAGGTCCAACCAGGTACCGGAGCCTCCGGATCTGTCTTCGGTTCCGTCCATCTACCACGACTTGTCGGCGGTGTTCTGCAAGCATAAGGCCTTGTCGCTTCCACCTCACAGACCCTACGACTGCGCCATTGACCTCCTCCCCGGTGCTCCTCTGCCCCACAGCCGTCTCTTTACCATCTCGAGGCCGGAGAGCGAGGCGATGGAGAAATACATCCAGGAGTCCTTGGCAGCCGGGATAATACAACCCTCGTCCTCTCCGGTAGGTGCGGGTTTTTCTTTGTTGCCAAGAAGGACAAATCCTTGAGACCATGCATAGATTATCGGGGCTGAACAAGATCACCATAAGGAACAAATACCCACTTCCGTTGATCAGTTCTGTTTTCACTCCTCGGGGATCCAGGGTTTTCACAAAACTTGACCTTCGTAACGCATACCATTTGGTGCGTATTAGGGAGGGGGATGAGTGGAAGACCGCCTTTAACACTCCTTTAGGCCATTTTGAATATCGGGTGATGCCGTTTGGACTCACGAATGCCCCTGCGGTATTCCAGAACTTAGTTAATGATGTCTTACGAGACATGATTGGACGTTTTGTTTTTGTGTATTTGGATGATATCTTGATTTTCTCCAAGGACTTGGAGGAACACCAGAGACATGTCAGGGAGTGCTACAGAGACTATTGGAAAATAAGCTGTTTGTGAAGGCCGAGAAGTGCGAGTTCCATGCACCGTCAGTTACCTTCCTCGGCTACATCATCGCGCAGGGGCAGATCCAAATGGACCCGGAGAAGGTTACGGCGATGCGGGATTGGCGGTTCCGTCCAGCCGCAAGGAGGTTCAGCGATTTTTGGGTTTTGCCAATTTCTACAGGAGATTTATCCGGAACTTCAGTAGACTGGCAACTCCTTTGACGGCTCTCACTTCCACGGCGCGACCTTTTGTCTGGACTCCGGAGGCAGAAGGAGCATTTAAGGAACTTAAGCATCGGTTTACGTCGGCTCCTGTGCTCATACAGCCAGATCCAGAGCTGCAGTTTGTGGTGGAGGTCGACGCTTCGGAGATTGGAGTAGGAGCGGTTCTGTCCCAGCGCTCTTCCACTGACCAGAAGCTCCACCCCTGCGCCTACTACTCGCGCAAACTATCTCCAGCAGAGCGGAACTATGATGTGGGAACAGAGAGCTCCTGGCGGTAAAATTGGCTCTAGAGGAATGGCGTCATTGGCTGGAAGGTGCCATTCAGCCGTTTGTGGTCTGGTCCGACCATAAGAACCTGACCTACATCCAGACGGCAAAGAGGCTGAACTCTCGGCAGGCAAGGTGGGCATTATTTTTGACCGTTTTAATTTTGTTCTTACCTATCGCCCAGGTTCCAAGAACACCAAGCCAGATGCACTATCCAGAGTTTTTTCCACGGAGCAGCCGTTTCCAGAGGAGCACATCCTGCCCCAGTCGCGCATTCTGGCGACCCTCACCTGGGAAATAGAAGATCGGGTCCGGAGTGCTCAACGCCTGCACCCGATCCTGGGACCGGGCCGGCTAACGCTATGTTTGTTCCAGATCCGGTTAGGTCGGAGGTGTTGCACTGGGCCCATGGGACCCGACTCACGTGCCATCCAGGGATGGGTCGCACTCTGGCTGTCCTACGCAGCAAATTTTGGTGGCCCACCATGGACAGAGACACTAAGGACTACATTTCAGCGTGTCACGTGTGTTCCAGGAATAAGGCCCTCCATCGACCCCCAGCAGGACTACTACAGCCACTACCCATCCCTAGCCGTCCGTGGTCTCATGTTGCATTGGACTTCGTTACGGGGCTTCCGCCATCTAACGGAAATACGGTGGTGCTGACGATCGTCGATCGTTTCTCCAAGGCAGCTCATTTCGTGCCATTGACCAAGCTTCCGTCTGCCAGGGAGACCGCGGATCTCCTGGTGAAGCATCTGTTCCGGTTACACGGGATTCCTCGGGACATTGTGTCAGACAGGGGTCCACAGTTCACCTCCCAGGTTTGGAAGGCGTTTTGTACGGCGTTGGATATCAAGGTTAGTCTCTCCTCTGGGTATCATCCACAGACCAACGGACAGACGGAGAGGGCTAACCAACAGATGGAGGTGGCCCTGAGGTGCACATCATCGGCCAATCCGGCAAGTTGGAGCGCTCAGCTGCCATGGGTAGAGTATGCCCACAACACGTTGGTGAACACCTCCTGGGTATGTCTCCTTCCAATGTTGTTATGGTTATCAACCACCCTTGTTTTCTGACCAGGAACAAGAGCTGGCAGTTCCTTCCATTCAGGATCACTTGAAACGGTGCCATCAGGTCTGGAGTAGGGCCCGATCAGCTCTGATGCGCGCCTCGGCTCAGTCACAAGTCCAAGCCAACCGCCACGCACTCCTGCCCCTAGATACTCTCCGGGTCAGAAAGTTTGGCTGTCGTCCAGGGACCTGCCGCTACGGGTTGAGGCTACAAAATTGGCACCACGGTTCATCGGCCCGTTTGAAGTCGAGAAGGTCATCAACCCGGCAGCAGTTAGACTGAAGCTCCCCCGGTCTCTTAGGATTCACCCTACCTTCCATGTCTCCAGGATCAAGCCGGTCAGGTCCAGTTCATTGAGTCCTCCCTGTCCTCCCCCGCCGCCTCCCAGGATGATTGACGACCACCCAGCATACACGGTACGGCGGATTATGGATGTACGGCGCCGGGGTCGGGGCCTTCAGTTTTTAGTAGATTGGGAGGGTTATGGGCCAGAGGAACGCTGTTGGGTGCCACGGAGAAACATTCTGGATCCGTCTCTGATTCGGGAATTTTTCTACGCCATCCGGAGAAGCGGATAGGCCGCCAGGTGGCGTCCATAGAGGGGGTACTGTCACGGAGGACTCTGCACTGTCGGCTGCAGCCTCCGTACCCGGCTCCCCGCCCATACGGATTCGCAGAGAGGAGACAGGTGTGCGGAGCGCCGGCGGAGCAAGCCCAGCTGATCCGAGTGAATAATCAAGAGGAATAAGAAGCACCGCAGCCTGCTCCTCGACGCCAGATCGTAACACTGACTACCGTTAGTACTACATCTCGCTTTGGAAAGTCTTGCTCTATGTATTTACTTACCCGGTTTTTCTGTCCACCGCAGATCCTTCCCGTCCTGCCGCCAGTCCGGTTCCCGCTCTACCTCGGTCATCTCAGAATCCAGCCAGTCCTTCAGTCCGTCCCGCTCCAGCTCAACCTAGTCCTGATCCTGCTGCACCTCGCTATTCCCGAAGAAACCGCCGTTCCTAAGTTACCTTGTCAATAAATTTGTTTTTGTGAACTTTACGTGGGTGTCTGCGTTTGGGTTGTCTGCGGAACAGGACAAATGCCTTTAATTGCTCATTTTTGCTGTTGATTTAACACTCCCTGCCATGTTGGCATGTCTCAAAAATTCTTGGGGCACCGCCACCTTGTGGACAAGTATTATAATGAATTTTCTAAAAATGCTAATAACTTATATTTAAATTTGACTACTGTCATAAAACTGGTATAATAGATTCCTTAGGTCATGCCAAGAACACGGATACCATTTTTAGCCAAACTTCCTGTTCACCATTATAATTTCCTTTGCATACCTACTTTTTTGAACTCTTCCAAGACCATTCATCTGATTTTCACCTAAATCGAATCATAACATATTCAGACCATGACAACAAAAAGTTATTACTTTTGTGTCAACGGACAAAACAGTTTTCATATGCCTGCAGCAACAAAGTTGATGCATGATGCCAAAATGACTCATGAGGCTGTATCTCTGCAATGCTTTGACATATTGACACCAAACTTTACAGAGCTCTTTTCAAAATAGACAAACATTACCACAGTATCCCACCGGAAGAGTTGAAGGTAGAGGAAGTGTCTGGGGGGGTTGGGAATCTGGGCGTCTCTTCTTAGGCTGCCGCCACGGATAAGCTGGAGAAGATGGATGGATGGACAACAACAGTGTAAGAAAAAAATAATATAAGGTGTTTTTTATTTTATTATTTAGGGTTGTGTTATAATATACATATTTTTTCCAATAATTACTGGTTACTCCTCGGTTAATAATTACCGGTTCTCTTCAGGGCATGTCAAATCACATCATGCCATGTCCTTCATGCTAATCCAGACACACTTACTAGACATAAGTAAATAACTTGCAACGGAATGAATCCTGCACCTGGTCTACAGACTTTTCTGCATTATATAAAATCTCATGTATTGTTTACTTTACAAGTTAACCTCCTCCTGTACTTTTGTTACATGTATGTACTTTGCCCCCATTCTTGCAAGAATTAAACCTGACCATTCATTTCTAAATTATACGCTGTCACCGTGTTTCTCTCTGGATAATATGGACAAAGAATTATTCTTCTTAACAGGTTGTTGTTCATATTTACAGCGATGTTTCTCCTTCAGGGACCACAGACACATAGGAACATGAACGTGAAGCTTCAGACAAACAGTTCTGGAACAATCAGATGGTTCATGGTCTGATCAGAAGTGCCAAAGTTAACTTTTTGTGACCAATGTTTGGCAACCTAAAAAGTAAGTCATCACTTCAACTTTCATTGATTCTGTCAGGGTAACAGAGTGTCAACTGTCACTATAATAAAATAGAAATTACTCTATTCTAGTTATCTAAGGAACTTATAGCACAGACCTATTTATCCAAGCCGCATGCTGTTAATAACTGGGATGTAGAGTCCCTTTCGCTTTCAACTGCGTAGCCTCAGAGCCTTGTTTGTGTGGGCACACTTATCTGTTTTTGTACTTATCATGTTGTGAGCTGCAGCAAGCAATATTTTAGTGCTTTTAACATCTGGACAGTGTGTGTTTAAATTTCTGTTTAATCTTTCAAAACACTACCGCGCTACTGAGCTCCATTTTAATAATACTGTGTGCCAACATTGTGCAGTCCATGCTTAGAGAGTGACGCAGGCTTACTGTCAACAGTATACAGCTTGCTACATCAAAAAGCTCTGTCTATATTTAGGGTTCAAGGAAAATGTGTATATTTATTTTAAAACAAAACAAATGATTTTTATTCTGTTTTAAATGGCTGAGCCCTTGAAAAATATGTCACTTACAATCCATAGCTTTCCCCTTTGCTTGCTTCTTTTTTTAAAAGATATGAGATGTTTAAACAGCAAAAGGGATTTTTAAGAAAACGGATGGAGATAAACTTCAGACCCTTGGAATTTTCACTCAGCGCTGTTCCCTGGGGCCCGTCCTTTACCACATTAAAGAGAAGCGAAAATACTTAAATTATTCAAAACTCCAGAGAACTCACAGCAAATAAAAAGAGGCCTGAACACAAATAAACAACAGTGTAAACAAAGCCTGCGCACAATAATTACATAAAAACAGCAAAGAGGTTGCAGGTTGCTGAGAATAAAGTGAATGTTGTGGCTGTCTTAGCAGTGGTGTTTGAATGCTGCCGACTGTGGAGTAATAAGCCCACACAGGTAAACAAAGCAACTCCCTTGATAAGCCCCGCTTACATATCCTCCTTTTTTGTTTGTCTTTTGTCATCTTTCACTTGATCTTAGGAGCTTTAGTCATATGGTACGCAGGGACACGGCAGTACTTTTGTGTGAGGATGATGTTTACAAGTCAGAACAACTTGCCATTGAGGAAATAGTGACCTACTTTTCCAATATCCCTCAACACAAAGGCAATAGTGGGGAATAAAAGAAGTGACCTCCGAGCCCAAACAGATGCCTTTCAAAAAGTAAAGGCTGCTTGGCATAGGAACCTGCAGTATGGACTCAACCAGACCAGGCAGACTGAGAGCTAAAGTGTTTGTTTTCTCCTTCTAAAATATGATATTTCATATATTTAATGAAAGACTCAAATTCAAGGCAACAATGGGGATGGATTTTTTTTTTATGATTCAGGTAAAGCAATCTGCAAATTGTCAGTTCTTATGAACTTATGAACTATCTTTTTCATTCATCTGCTATCTCTACCTCTAGGATTCATTGAGGATGTAGCTTGGACAAAGGCTCACATTCACTATGAGATCTGCACATTTTTACGAGTGTTTCCTGTTTACATGCTGCAGTGTGTGGGGGACAAGTTACACCTTGCTGCTGGAAAATTATATGAAAAAAAAACTGCCATAAAACTATTCATTTTGTATGTTGTCTGTTAATAAAGTGACAAATGTACATGTTCAATATGTACATTTGTCACTTTATTAACAGTGACAAATGTTAACCAGTCAGCATTGCTATATTGTTCCTGTTTAAGTAAAAAAAAAAAAAAAAAAAAACACACACACATTTTTGCATGTTTTATTTTGTGCAGATTTACACCATTAAAAACATATTCAAAAACCTTCACTTTGTAGACATGAAGGTACATATATACATGTGAAAGGTAGTCAGATGTGTGACATTTGAATCAGACAGAGGATATGAGCCTGAGATGGTATTGGTGGCGGTGCAGTGGGGCCAGCAGGGGCTTGTACCTTTTCTGTGTAGCATAAATGTCAAGGTGGTGGTACACCGGGAGAGCAACAAAAGCCCCCTGGCACATTGGCATTGATATAAAACAAACCGTGACATAGCCCAGTATTCTAGTTTTAACGGCTCCCTCGCATGCCTTTAAGAACCCAGCAAGCGGCCATAACATAGTCTGCCCATACTCTGTTTCACTGCTTCTCGGAGCAAATCTAGTTTAAGTATAATACTATAGGTTTGTAGTAAGGGTTAAGGTGACAGGGTGCGAGGCTGTAATGAGTCAGGCAGAAAACCCAAATGCAGACACAATGCACAAGTTCAGAATGTAGATTTATTTGTAAAAGGGCAGATTTGTTCTGGCTGGTCTTCTGGGATGGACAGGAATGAACATGACGCAGCTGAGGCTGGACCAGATGGATCTGAAGCGGAACAAAACAAACCGATAAGTATTCACCATGTGAATAAGATACCAACTTTAAAGAGCTAGGCGTATCACTAACAGGAGATAGCTTCAGGATCTGGCGCCGAGAAACTGGAAGAGGCTCTCTTTGTTGATTACCAACTGGGCACAGCTGGGCTGAGTCCGGCGGAGCTTTCGCACGCCGGCCCTCATTCAGCAAGCTGGCAGGGAAGCAGGGGGAGGATTCTCCCGGAGTAGCAGGAGAGGGCTACAGACAATTCTTTGAGCCTGGACGATAAGTAAGGGGGAAATTATAATGGTCAAAAAACAATGCCCACCTGGCTTGTCTGTAGTTTAGAAGTCTCGCCGTCCGGAGATATGTCAGGTTCTTGTGGTCTGACCAGACAACAAACAGGTGGGGCGGCATAGACAGGGCCTGGAGCTTACTGAACACAGCACCCAGATCATGATAAGCCGATGGAATAGAAGACAGGTCAGGGGGGTCTGGAACTGGGGCGGACCTGGAAAAAAACGGGGGAAAGGCAGATTGAAGGCAATGTAAATGAAAAAAGGTACTCCAGGCCAAAATTCGACAGGCAGACCAATCTATGTGAGGGTTGTGTTGTTTTAGCCAAGGTAACCCCAGGACCAGCGGAGTGTGAGAACAGTCAAAAATGTGGAAGCATAATCTTTGTGATTACCAGGGAGTTGAAAAAGGACTGGGAGTATTCGTTCAAATACCCAGGCCAGAACCATTTATGGCCTTGGCTTCCAAAGGAGGGTCCAATGATTGCGTCTTTGTTCCCACTCCTTAACCACCCCATGGTCCAAAAACTTTCATCAGCTCCGAGTCAATAAGCACAGGAAGGCTCAAGGTCTGGTCAGGCAAAATAATACTCCCCTCCATTCGTGGTCTGGTGGGAGATGATCAGCTAGTTTGGCTCAACAGTACATCTCCCACTACTGTGGAGCCGCCCCTTTTGCGAAAATGTCCAAACTGTCCGCAGTAGAGACAACTCCCAATTTTAATACGCCGTTGCCTCTCCTATGCATCCAAGTGGGCACGGCTAAGTTGCATGGGTTTGGGCTCCACCAAAGATTGGAGAGTAACCAGAGGAGGTGCTGGGGAAGATAGAAGACAGAGGGGGAATAGATATCAAGGACAACAGCTTAATGGCTCTCTCCCGCCTGTGCTCACGTTCAAAAAGGCCCCGTGGAGAGCCTTGTCATTCTATCCACTCTCCACAGCGAGCGAATAGAACTCGATGACGAATTTGGCCACGCTGCGGTTTCCCTGGCAGAGGGAGAACAGTCTCCTTGTAGCCTCCCCTCCTCGGACTGGGTGATCAAAGACCACTTTAATTTCTGCGATGAATGCAGGGTAGGAGAACCAAACAGCCTCCTGCTTCTCCCAGACAGCGGAGGCCCAGTGTAACGCCTGTCCGCTCATGGCTACTTCCAGCAGGATAATGCACCATGTCACAAAGCTCAGATCAATTCAAATTGGTTTCTTGAACGTGACAATGAGTTCACAGTACTAAAATGGCCCCCACAGTCACTCGATCTCAATCCAATAGAGCATCTTTGGGATGTGGTTGAACGGGAGTTTCGTGCCCTGAATGTGAAGCCCACAAATCTCCATCAACTGCAATATGCTATCCTTTCAATATGGGCCAACATTTCTAAAGAATGCTTTCAGCACCTTGTTGAATCAGTGCCACGTATAATTAAGGCAGTTCTGAAGGAGAAAGGGAGTCAAACACAGTATTAGTCTGGTGTTCCTAATAAGCCTTTAGGTGAGTGTATTTGTAAGAGGGTAGATTTGTTCCAGCTGGTCTTCTGGGACGGACAGGAATGAACATGAGGCAGCTGAGGCTGGAACAAAGTTGGAACTGGCGGCAGGACCTGATGGATCTGAAGCAGAACAAAGTAAACAGGTAAGTATCCACCATGTGAATAAGATACAAAATTCAAAGAGCTAAGCGTATCACTAACAGGAGATGGAAGATGCTCTCTTTGTACCCTGGGCTGAGTCCGCCGGAGCTCCCGCACACCTGCTCACATTCAGCAAGCCGGCAGGGTAAGGGGTGCAGGAAGAGGATTCTCACGGAGTAGCTGGAGAGGACTGGGCTGCAGCATGAGCAGTCGTGACATAGGCTGGTAGTTTGCAAGCTTTAGAAGCAGGGGTCTTGATTTACACCACTACAAAACATGGCTGTATGTACCTGTTAAATAATCCCATCCACCCTGAATAAGGGGCTGATTGCATGGGTCATTCTGCCTAATGGCTGCCATTGTTGGTTGTGCTGACGAGGCAGGGCTATGACAGGTGGGCTGGTTAAAGACAGGAGACAGTGGGGTGGGCCTGGGCTTCTGCAAATGAAAACCACTAAATGAGCTAGTGGAATAAATTGAAAGGTGACTGACTAGAACAAAAGAGGACAAACCCTGTCAAATAAGAAGTACACACTGAAAAACCTGTCCTCTTGCAAAAATAAAAATAAACAGAATCTATGATTGCAGAGGTTGAAAAAATATATAACTGTTACTAACTGAATACACTTTGTAAGCCATTACTTATGACAAGACCTAGCCCAAGAGCCTTGGCGATGCTGCCCTGTTAGTCAAAGAAACATTCATAATGTTTTTTGTTCTCTGTATTTTTCAGGGATAAAAAGGTAAGTTTGATTTTGAATTGACAAAAGGCCATCCTTGCATCAACCAGACAGTTGATAAAAAAAAAAAAAAAAAAAAAACATTTGATGAAGAAAAACTTTACATTTCCCAAAACCTCTTAGAGAACTGCTTATATCCCAGACAGATCACATAAGACCACATCGTATTACATTCTTTGCTGTTTACTTCAATTATTTGTGAAATAACTGATTTTTGTATGATCGGAAGGTCTAGAGTTTTTGTACTAGTGTGCCACTTCTGGCGTTAGCGGTACTGTGTCTAGTGTTGTGTGTGTTCACTGTGTGCACGCTTGTCTTCATTTTCAACTTTGCCACTTGCTTAGTTTACTTAAGGCAGCAAATCAGGAAGTGAGAACCAGGTAAACAAACACGTCTTGCCCCTCCCGTGCCAGAGAGGGGTGGGAATGTAAACCCTGATAAAAGAATACAAGAGACTGATGAGTTTGTCTTGCATCATTTGACTGCAGGGTTTATTATGCATTTATTTTTATTATTAATTTATTGTATTATTATTATTTATTTTATTATTAAACTTATTGTACAGTATTTTCATTAATTATACATTTTTTCAAAATAAAACTGTATTTATTTTACTTTTACCATCAAATGTAACTCTTCAAATTTACACATTTTTAATAAACCAAAACAAACATATAACATTTGGTCTATTAACACATAACACATCTCTACTAATCCAAAATGGCAGAGTAGCATATGACTATTACACTTGGTAATTACACTTGCACATGACCCGCTTTAAGATTCACAACATACATACATACAATTACTATAAATCAATGGTAACCAAAAATACACCCGCGCTATGGAGCTGCCATGCAAATCTCTGCTAGCTTAGCATAAATTAGCTACAGCATTCACATGTGTTTTACAACGTAATTTCAATTTCAATAAGTTACACAGATACAAGATTTTTTTCTTAACACTAGTACTGTTCTCATGTGATTCCAAGAACTTTACACTAACTTGAGAGTACAATGACCGATGAGTTTGTCTTGTGCATCATTTCACTGCACCTCCTCATTTAATTGAGTGTACAATCCTAGAAAGGCAACCACTGCAAATTCATATTTATTTATTCTGCACATCCGGCTATTGCTGGTGCAAGTAGGGATTAGAAAAACTGTTATTTGAACCACTGAAACTTCTGTAATGTACCTTTTGAGGCCCATTTCTTTTGTCATCTGTGTATTTACAAATGACTAACACTGCAGGCTTAGCCATTTTTTTTTTACCATTTCCACTTTGAACACTCAGGCAACACAATGACCGCCTGGCCAGCCAGACTGCTTTTTGATTGTATGACATTCAGTGTAATCAGTCTGGGATTGTCCAATCTGCTCTTTTTTTCCGGGCCAATCATAGCGAGGCAGACAGGATTTAGTTTTGTGTCATATTGAGCACAATAATTCTTTCAACCAAAATAGTCTGCAGCATTGGAGTGATTGTTTGATACTGCACTTGCTTCTGTTCTTAAAGACCTGGACATGTCTTTAAGACCACAGCAACTTCTCTCCCACTAGCCATGCTGGTAAACGCTGTGGTTTGTTGACAACTGAATTGGATGGTTGCTTTCACATCTGTGGTTTCTCTTAATGTTTTACCTAGCAATCATTAGTTCTGCCCAAGGTCCCGCCTTGAAATCCTGTTCAAACCTTGTTAATCCCAGACTAATATCCTGTATGTAATACAATTAGAAAGCACAATGGTTCAGTCTGGGGTAGTTGTATAAATAGACTTTGATTATATATATATATATATATATATATATATATATATATATATATATATATATATATATATATATATATATATATATATACATATATATACATATACATACATATATATATATATATATATATATATATATATATATACATATACATATACATATATATATAATATATATATATATATATATATATATATATATATATATATATATATATATATATATATATATATATATATATATTTGTAACAAAATTCTGTGAATTAAAAATGGGATGCATACATAGTGTTGGTGTAGTGACTCTTTAATCATATAGAAAACGAGTTAAAATAAAAGCAGGGCTGTCAACATAGGAGCGAAGTGGCTCAGTGGTCGCCCTTCAACCGGAAGGTAGGCGGTTTGATTCCCACTCTCCACAGTTTATACTGTCGTTGTTTCCTTGGGCAAGACACTTAACCCACCTTACCTCCAGTGACACAGCACTGGTGTATGAATGCGTGTGATTGTTGCTCTGATGTATGCCGTGAGAATGTTGGGACAACAGATGGAAATTAGCTAACGGCTACAATCAGGCAAGTTTACATTCATGTATGTTCATTAACATGCACTGTCCCAATCAAATAAATTAATAATAATAATAATAATAATAACACACTGTCTCCATTACTCTCAATAGGGCTCCGTTGTTCCACAGCCCCCTTGGATTGGACAAATAAGACTGTATGACAAACTTTAGAGAGAGAGAGAGAGGAAGGAAAAATCTGATTTTTTTTCAAATAAAAAATAAGGCTTTTAGTATGCACCTATGTATGTCTGTATGTATGTACGTAAGCTTCTTATGGAGCAGGGACTCACCTAGGCTGCCAGGCTGCTTCCTCAAAGCTAATCCACACCATAACCTAATCTCATGTTCAGTGATCAAACGGACAGCCAGAACCTGTGTGGAGGAATTGTAAGAGCAACTAATCCACAGGAACAAATCTTATTACTGCGAGAAACCTCTGACTTTACCCCAAATCAACTATATTTACTGCTCAGGCTCCCCAGAAGATGAACTCTTTAAATTGTCACAGTTTGAGGTGGACTGGGAGATATAACAGCTCGTAAGCAGAGCTGTTCCGTGGGTTTGCTACTGCTGTCTCTCCTGCTGTCACCAACACAAGGCTGTGCCTTAGTTTTGATTTTTAGAGGCAAAACGCATCCTACTGAGTCTGAATTTACACAGTAAATTAGTATTTGATTTGCATGCTGTGAATAAGACGCACTGTTGTACTGTACTCACCCGCTTCTGAACTTTCAAAAACAAAATAAATGATAATGCAACAAAACAGGGATCAGCTAGAGCAAACGGCAAAATTGACACAGCAAGAGAGGGACTAATGATTAATAATAAGCAGCTTAAACACAACTGTTTATAATAAGCTCAGGCTGTGAGTGCACCAAGTGTAATCAAGTCATTTGTGCAGGCAGGCAGGGGTCCACCATCAATTTCAGCACTTCCTGCAGAGAGTCTGTGCCTGTGACATCACATCCTGTGAGCTTGTGGAAACACTGCCCAGCAGAGGCAAAGAGCAGTCACCAGCCTCAGGGAGTGATTTCTCAACAGTGTTTTTACTGATAGACCAGTCTAATAAACAAAAATATAGTTTTCAGTTGGGTCATTTAGGTGCCTCACTTTTTAAACTTAAGGAATCAATTCTTTTGAGTCAGTGTTTGTGAATTTTGAGCCAAATTAAGGTTTAAATCGATTAATGAATGTGGCAAAAACATTCCCCATTTTGTGTCACATTATCTGGATTCCTTACCGCTGGTTGGCTTTGTGCGCATGGACGCCTCTGCGCTGCTCAGTAGAGTGGAGAAACTTATCCGAGAATTTTGTATGAAAGATGCTTGCGTATAGAGCTCAAAAATTTGGTAAAAATAATCTGCTTTTGTATACCATTTTGTATGCTTTCCCTCCATTTGGTCTCCTCCAATCGACCCTGCAACAGATTTGGAGAGCAATGGAACAGCTGATATACTGTAAGCATTTTATATGGTACATTTACATAGAGTTATGCTAATAAGTTGCAGAATTTGTGATTTTTTTGGGCCATTTTTCAGAGAATATGAATGATAACACAAAAACGTTTAAGGTTGTGTCCAAAAAGTAAAATGTTGGTCTTATCACTCTGAATGACTTTCTTCCAGAAGTTTTGAGGCTTTTTCTGTGCTGTTTGGCGTATTGTAAGCGGGATGCTTTGTGACATTTGCGTAGTAATGTCTTTTTAAACCATGCAGCCCATTTTTCCTTAAGTGCCTCCTTGTGCATTTTGAAACAGCCAACCACTTTTTTTCAGGGAGTCCTGTATTTCAACTGAAGTTATTTGTGGGTTTATCTTTGCATCCTGAACAACTTTCCTGGCAGTTGTTAATAAAAAAATTGGTGGTCTACCTGACCTTTTATACATATATATGTAGTTTTTATTTACTTTAGTTTCTG
Organism: Neodontobutis hainanensis; assembly: GCA_024349245.1. Classification (NCBI taxonomy): domain Eukaryota; kingdom Metazoa; phylum Chordata; class Actinopteri; order Gobiiformes; family Odontobutidae; genus Neodontobutis; species Neodontobutis hainanensis. The sequence goes on along the minus strand of JALDNG010000171.1, from coordinate 784,029 downwards.
AAACCTGGTCTGTTCAAAAAGGCTAAGTTCTGAAAATTGGAGCATCACAGCAAAAAAATCATAATAATCCTCTCCTGTTGATATTGTAGGTTGATGCTCATCTGAAAGTTGCATTAAGGAAGTGTCAATTGTTCAAATAACAATTGCCTCTGTAATCGAATGAGAAGGATTTGGGAACAAAACTACCGCACTGTTTCAGGGGATGTGACGTAATGTGTATGTGTGGTTGTTTTAATGGTTCTCACATCCTGATTGCCGCCTAAGTAAACCAACCAATGCTAGCAAATGCGAACAAAGGGAAGAGACAGGCCTCCAGCGCAGATTCTTCTTCATTTGTTTGCTCGTGCTTGTTCAAACGTGCACACAAAGAACACGCACAACACTGGATGCAGTAGTCGCTAACGCCAGAAGTGACACACTAGTACATAAACTCTGGATCTTCCGTAATGCACCTTTAAGAAAATGTGACAGATTATTTTCTGTTTTTAGATGTACACATAAAACCACTGCAAATTTGAACATAAATTTTACCTTAAAATTTTTATTTTATATTTCAGGTGCAGCAAGCGTGAAATTATGAGTTGATTGAGATAAAGTGACCTGCTTACGTGTGCATATGCAATTGTGATAGGTGAGAATAGTACTATATGTTCTAACACCATGCTCCAAGCCTCTGTATAGTGATGCAGTTAAGATATTTCATGCTGAATAAGACACTGATTGAGAACAGTGAATGGTAAGAAGGGTTTGTAATAAATTATTTACATAAGCATTACAAACAATATAAATGTGGTTGTAAGTTTGTTGGAAAATTAGTATTTCATGTCTTTTTGTTATTGAGAGAATTGTGTGAACAGCAATCAGCTAGTAAGTCTGAATTTTTCGTTGATTGATTGGTAATGTCTTTCACCCACCACTAGGGGGATTTTGCGCGTTTCTCCTCATTGCATTAAACTCCTGCAAGAGAGAAACCTCCGTAAATCACTTTCGTGATTCTTTCTCCCTACTTTACATTTACATTTATTCATTTAGCTGACGCTTTTATCCAAAGCGACTTACATTGTTCTACAGTAATTACCAGTGTTACAGCCACTGGAGGCAAGGTGGGTTAAGTGTCTTGCCCACGGACACAACGACAGTATGAACTGTGGGGAGAGCAGGAATCGAACCACCTACCTTCCGGTTGAAAGACGACTGCTCAACCCACTGAGCTACTGCCTACTTTCAGGGGTGCAACACAATACAATAGGTTATCCTATATTAGTAATATATGTGCACATTTTATTTCTATTCATTAAATTCATTTGGTGCTTTTCTAGACACTCAAAGTCCTTAACGACTGCACAGTCACACACTGGTGGTGGTGAGAGATGGCATCCATACTGTGCCAACAACCTCTTCAACCACCACCACAATCACACTAACACACACTTGATACAACAGCAGTATAAACTCGGGGAATTGGGTTTTTCCAATTAGTGGTGCTAATCTACTTCCTGAGCTACTGCTGTCCTCTTTCCCAAGTTTATTTATTACATACTGTAGATTTGCTATAGTCAAGCAACAGTGTACTGCTACCAAGGTTTCTCCAACTTTAGGTCCATCAATCCTGAGTCTGCAGTCCACCTCCACCTAAAAGAGAAAGGGCATTTCTTTGAGGACAGCAATGCCTGAATTTTGGCCAAAGAGGCCAGATGGTTTGAGAGAGGTGTGAATAAAGCCCTCTCTAAACAGAGGAGGTGGCCTCAGATTCATGTTGCCTTGTAGAGTTTACAACAGTGTTTGGAAAGCTAAATTAAAACAGTTTCAGTCTAGAAAAACAACACCATGACACCGTGACACTAACAACTCACCTGAGCCTTTAACAACTCTCACATGATAGTCGTGATACAGTCGTGATACAGCTGGAACACCCCTAGAGGCAAGGTGGGTTAAGTGTCTGGCTAGAGGACAGTATGAACTGTGGGGAGAGCGGGAATTGAAATACCAACCTTCCACTTATAGGATGACCGCTCTACCAGTGAGGCACTGCGCCCCTCCTAATGTTGATTCATTAGCTTTTAATGCATGTTCAAATGCGTGAGTCTGCATGAAGGAATTCTTCAAGTAGAGCTTGAGAAAGTGACTCCGCCTGTGTCTGCACAGTACAACCTAATGCAGACAAAGGAAACCGACATACTGCAAAGTAATTATAATAATGCAACTAAATGAGACAAAATAGCGTTATAATATTTTTAATTTGTCTTGTTTTGGTCAACAAAAATGAAAACTTTTTAGGATAGTTTTTATTTTGTGAATCCGGTTTAGTCTCATTTTTATTTGTCAACAATATTGCATTATACATTTAATTATAGACAATGTCACATGACAAATTTACATTGCGTCTCGTCTCGTTTTTGTCACATGATAAAGGTTTGTGGACAATGATATTTAGTAATAATTTTTGTTGAAGAAAGCAACACAGGGCGGCATTGGCCTGAAGTTGAAGGCTATTCTACTTAAAGTAGGTTCCTAACAATTAATTATTTTTAAACAATTTGGTTATTTGTTATGGTTATTTATTCAAAACAAAGAGAGAATTTTTAATAGCATTTTATTGTAATAAGATGATTAAGACACAATAGCACTTATTAAAAATTCATAAACATTTTACTAAGCTAATTGTTTATATGTCCTGTAAAGTCTATGTCTAGTTTGGTTTATTCTTTTGAGTTTGTTTAATCTTGTATTGTGTTAAATTAGTTGTAGCTTAACTTCAGCTTTTATTATAAATTTATATCAGGATCTATTCCCTTCAGAGGCTTTCACAGCAAATCAGCTATCGCCATCAAACCCTATCTCCTGCGTCCTCTTCTCCTCCTTCAATACATCCATTAACCTCCTCTTTGGTCATTCTCTCAACCTCCTGCCTGTCAGCTCTAACCCCAGCATCTTAGAATTCAGTCTACCTCCTCTGAAAATGTAGTAGTAGTAGTAGTAGTTAAAGTTAAAGTTAAACAAAAAACGCATTTTATGAAGTGGACAACTCCATAGGTGACATCTACTGAATCCTGGGTTCAGACCAACTTGGAGAGACTGGACCAAACAGTACAGAAGCCTCCTACTTTTTCCTCTGACCTATCTCTAAAGTGATATCTACCACATCTAACACTTCAGCTCCAGAGGGACTTGGCATTGTTATAGAACGTGTGCTGTTGATCAACAAAAAGGAAAATCTTGCAAAAGCTTGCATCTTGCTCACATAAATCTGGCACAGTGGTAGTTTTAGATCATTTTTCATGGGAGGTGGGGCCAACTGTTCATGAAGATGGGGGCCTGGTGGAGAGGCTTGAAAGTGGAGTCAAGGGGAAGCAGAGAGTATTTATTCTATATCATGATGTCATTCAGACCCCGGTAATCAATACATGGCTTTAAGGTCTGGTCCTTCTTGCCAACACAAATAAGCCGCCTGTTACGGGTGAAGAGGACGGCCACATAAACCCTAGCTGCCAGGAAGTCCCTGATGTATTGTTCCATGACTTTATTCTTTAGGCAGTACAGTTTATTTAGACGGCTTGAGGGCAAAGGGGCATCAGGAGCAGGTCAATTGCGCAGTCATAGGGGTGATGTGGGATAATCAAGGTAAAATCTTGAGGGCTGGGCGGAGCAGGGGCCTATTTAGTTCTGGGTGAAATGACTGACTTCAAACAGTGCACATGGCAGTGAACACTTCAGTAATTTTTATATATATGTATATGCATTTTAATGGTGTGGTTTCCACTTCCGTAAAACCGGAGCGGGCGCATCTGTTGACACAGGAAGTGCAGACTTTGCTGGGCAAAGGGGCCATAGAACGTGTTCCCCAGCCAGACAGAGAGTCAGGCTAATACAGCTGATATTTAAAAAAGGATGGGGGCTGCGTCCAATTCTGGATCTTCGCGAGTTAAACCGCTACCCAAGAACATACAAGTTCAAAATGCTGACAATGAAGATGATTGTGTCGAAGATCCAGTCAGGTGATTGGTTTGTCACCATCGACCTGAAGGACGCATATTTCCATTTAAAAAAATTGCACATCACAGGAAGTTCCTGAGTTTTGATACAAAGGAAGTAGAATTTAGTGTTTGTCAGTTAGGTGTTGACGGAAGAGACGGTTTTTCAGGTGTTTTTTAAAGATGGCTACAGAATCTGCTGATCTTGTAGCAGCAGTAGATCATTCCACCAATGTAGAACGGATCCAGAGAAGTACATGAGAGTGATTTTTTTTCCTTTTTGGGATGGTACCACGTTGTTCATTTGCAGAGTGTAAGGATCTGGTAGGATCATATTCTGTATTAGTGAGTGAAGATATGAGGGTACAGATCCATTGGTGGTCTTGTAGGCCAAGAGCATAGCTTTGAACTTGACACAGGCGTCAACCGGGAGCAAGTGTAACCTAATGAAGAGAGGAGTTACGTACGCTCTCTTTGGTTCATTTAAGACTCTTGCCGCAACATTCTGGATCAGCTGCAGAGGTTTGGTTGTTCAGCAGGGAGTCCAGCCAGTAGAGCATTTCAATAATCCAGTTTAGACAAGACAAGAGTCTGGACTAAGATTTGCTTGAGTGCTCCGATAGGAAAGGTCTAATTTTCCTAATGTTGTAGAGGATGAATCTACAGACCTGGTAGTGCTGGCAATATGACTTTTTGAAGTTTAGTTGGTCGTCAATTACTACTCCCAAATATCTGGCAGTGCTGGACGGTGTAATGATTGATGAGACTAGTTGAAAGTGAGATGTCACTCAGGCATGCCGACGATGCAAGCAGAGACCGTTGGATAGTCAGGTTGAAATTACAAGTGGAGTTGTGTATTATCCGCATAGCATTGATAGGAAGAGCCATGCTTAATGACAGAGCCGAGGCATGTCATGTATATGGAAACAAGTTGCAGTCCAAGCACTGTGCCCTGAGACACCCCTGTATTGAGATGTTGGGACTCAGAGACCTCGTCTCTCCAGGATACTCTGAATGACCTACCCAAGAGGTAAGACTTGAACCCTTACCAACGCCATTTCAGAGACCATTAGCACTGAGAGAAGACTGGAAGCTTTTGTGATTAACAGTATCAAAGGCAGATCAGACAGTTTCAGTAAGACAAGAACAGATGACTTAAATGTTGCCTTTGCCAGTCTCAGGGCTTTGATGACCGAGAGCAGTGCAGTCTCGGTGGAATGTCCTCTCTACTGGTTGCGGTCCAGAAGGTTGTTCTGTGTGAGAAAGGAGGACAGCTGGTTAAACTCACTCCAGAGCTCTGGCAATGAAGGAGAGAAACTGGTCTGTAATTTTCTAACAGTGTAGGGTTGAGAGTGTATTTCTTGTAGTAATAATGTAGTAACGGTTTGATGTGGGCATCTCTGAAAGCTGTGGGGATTAACCCAATAGTGAGAGATGAGTTGATGATGTGGGTCAGAGCAGGGACGATCATACATATATACAGTATGTATCACATTCAAATATAACAACCAAAACTACAATATATTTTTTACAAAAATTATTCATTCATTTTAATAATTTAAATAATTTATTTCCATTCAATGAAAAAAAATACTTCAACTTCTTATGTAATAAGTGCACTTCAAATTAAATTAAATTAGTTTTAAGGCTAAGTTATTTCATAATAAATACATAAACCAAGCCATTTCCAATTAATAATCTCATAGTGTTTTAAAAGCAATTCAAAACTATCATGCCATACCCGGCATTTATTTGAAAAGTAATCAAAACACAATTAGACAAGACATTTATTTTTGTATAGCCCAATATCACAACAACAGCCCCCTCAAAGGGCTTAACAGACTGCGCTAGACAACATCCCCTGTCCTTAGACCCTCCATCAGGGTGAGGAAAAACTCCAAAAAAACCCAGCCAGATAAAAAGAGAAACCTCAGGGAGAACCACAGAAGGAGGGATTGTTAGGGTGGGACCTGGTTAGCGGCTGGATGTCAGTAAAGTACGATGAGCAATGATAATCTGGACTCAAGGATTTGGCATAGACCACTGTTTTTATTTTTATTTTTCTTTCTTTCTTTTCCCAAAAATAAACAAAAAGTGCTTGGTGCAAAACTGCAATGGAGGTAGTATGCGCACAATCTTCTCCAGCAGCAGGGAAAATCAGACAAAGAAGAAGAACACCAATGAATGATTTGAGGTGTCTTAAATACCTCCCCACTAATTGGATAAAACCAAACCAACCCCACAAGTAAATTCATTAACCAATGTTAATAACCTCCAAACCAATAAACCAAACAATAAACCACATTTAAAACCTTACACAATTTACCAACCCTAAAACCAAATATCTAGACTTCTTTAAAATCCTTTAATCATAAAACACAGTTTAGGTTCCTTCCCTCTCTATTCCCCTGCTGTGGTCTGGCCCGGAACCTTTTTAATGGTGGTTGTTGCCCCGGGGACTCTTTTAGCCAGACACCTGGACACATGGAACAGAGAGGTGAGTCAACACTAACACACAGCACGACAACACTTTACACCAAACACACAAGTATACATATTGCACAGTTCTCAATTAGTTCTCATTGTTTGTTCTCATTCCAGACCGGCAGCCATCCTCCCAAGTTCAGATCTGCAGGTGGAACCACAAAACAATCAATAAATTATTTCCTAAAACCATCCATGTTTACATTTGTTTAAAGTGCTGCGTGCTCCAGTACAGTTCTGTAACGAACAGACAGTTCGTTACAGGGATCCACTCCCAGGACGGACAGGCCATGCAGGAATGTTTCCAGTAAAGTTGAAAAAAAAAATACATAGAAATACACAAACATATTCATAAAAAAAAAACATTTATATTGACAGTGTCCACTCTGTGTGTAAGGTGGATGGGACCTCAGTCAACATCAAGGTAGATGACAGATGGAGGGTGGGGGTACACATCACCTAGCAGGTCAAAGGTTTAAGTCCACCCTAGAAGGCGGTGGAAAGGAGAAAAAAAAAGCTAAATACTACTGAAAAATAGGCAGATGTTATAATAATATGAGCGGTGGAGTGTGTACCTACAGCTACGACCAGTGTAAACCTAACCCTATGATGAATCAGTCTCCATACGTTTGGTGAAATAAGTATGTTTTGAGTTTGATTTTGAAAACCTCAACAGAGTCAGATCGCCGCACTTCCACCGGGAGCCCATTCCACAAAAATGGGGCTCTATAAGAAAAGGCTCTGTAGCCAGCAGACTTCTTCTTTATTTGAGGAAGTTGAAGGAGGCCAGGTTCCTGAGAGCGAAGGGTACAAGCTGGAGTATACCAGGTGATAAGGTCAGATAGGTAAGAGGGCGCGCGTCCACAAAGGATTTTATATGTTAACAAGAGAACTTTGAAATCAGCTCTCACATGAATAAGAAGCCAGTGTAATGAAGCCAGGACCGGAGTAATGTGATCAAACTTCCTGGTCTTTGTTAAAAGTCTGGCGGCTGTATTTTGGACCATTTGTAGTCTGTGTGAAAAAAGCCCAGTTTAGTGACCTCACTAATGTGCTGGGGTCAAAAATGACACCGAGGTTCCTTGCAGTTTTGCCGTGCTCCAACACACAGTTGTTGATTGAGACAGTAAGATTGTTGAACTTGTGCCGATGACTGGCAGGACCAATTAACAAGAGCTCTGTTTTATCTGCGTTCAAATGGAGGAAGTTTTGAGACAGCCATGTTTTAATTGAAACGAGGCAGGCCTCTAGACGCATGATGTCAGTAGTATTATTCGCTTTTATTGGTAGATACAGCTGTGTATCATCGGCATAACAGTGGAAGTTCACTCCATAACTTCTGATGATTTGTCCCAATGATGTAACATATAGTGAAAAAAGTATGGGACCAAGCACAGACCCTTGTGGCACACCGAACTTCACTGGTGCCGTGGAGGGGAAGGATTTATCAAACTAGACAAAATGAGACCTATCACACAGATAGGATTCTAACCAAGCAAGAGCAGAGCCAGAGATGCCAAAAACATCTTTTAGTCTTTTGATTAGTACTGCATGATCAATCGTATCAAATGCAGCACTGAGATCTAGCAATAACAGTAGAGCCGATGAGTCCTCGTCCATCTGAAGGAGGAGATCATTTGTCACTTTAACTAAAGCTGTTTCAGTGGAATAAGAGGCCCTAAATGCAGACTGAAACGGCTCGAAGAGGTAATTTTCCGATAGATATAGAGTAAGTTGTTTTAGTCCTTTTTCAAGGACTTTAGATAAAAAAGGTAAATTGGAGACAGGACGGAAATTATTTAGGCATCCAGGAACCAGAGTCGGTTTTTTGAGCAGGGCTTTGAACACAGCCTGTTTGAAAAGGGAAGGAACGCTGCCAGTAGACAGGGACAAGTTTATAATGTTTAACATAATTAACCCACCTTGCTCCCAGTGTCCGTAGCACTGGTGTATGAATGTGTGTGACTGTGGAGGTGTGTTTGGTGGTGGTAGGAGAAGGTTGACCGCTGTTTGTGTGGCAGCCCCCCTCTCTGTCTGCCACAGGAGTGAATGTGTGTGAATGGGGTGAGTGGAAGCACGATGTAAAGCGCTTTGGGTGCCTGAGAAGGGTGCAGGAAAGCGCTATATAAATGAATGCAATTTACCATTTATCATAATTTGCGTAGGGCCACAGTTCTTTAAGCTGTTTTGCTGGGAGGATATGCAGGAGGCACGTAGTTGCGTTACATGAGGAAGCCACCTTCGTCAGCTCATCGAGGGAAACAGGATCTAAGACTGAGTGACGAGAGGTCAGTGGATCCAAGTGAATGGGACCCGGCGCCGAGGCGACAAAAACAAAATATTATCCCTGATATCTTCGATTTTATGATTAAAGAAATCTAAAAAGTCTTGTGCACTAAAGGGAGACGAGTATTCAGTTGTTTTTGGTTGGATTAGTTTAGCAACTGTCCCAAAGAGAAACCTGGGGTTATGCCGGTTTTCTCTTATAAGAGATGAAAAATAGGCAGTCTTTGCAGTGCTGAGGGCGTGCTTTTAGGTGTTTATACACAAACACCACTTTTGATAATTTAGATTAGTTTTTGACTTGCGCCATTTGCGTTCAAATCTCCTGCAGGCCTGTTTCAAAGCCCGCGTTTCCTCATTATACCATGGCGTAGGTCGTCTGGTTGGTCTGGGCTTTCTCCTGAGGGGTGCCTCTGAGTCGGTGATGGCTGAGAGGGTAGCATGGACCTCCTCTGTGTAGGCCTCTACTGAGTTTCCAGGTGTAGTTAAATTAGGAAGAACATCTGTCAGCCGTGTGGCAATCATTTCCATTGCAGCTGCGCTAAAAATCTGTGTAGACACTACGCATTTGTCTGAATTTGAGGGAAATGTGTAACTTATCTCGATTCCACCAGTGAGTGATCTGAAACAGCAGATGAAAGAGAGGAGACAAAGAGATTGGAGACATCTATTCCCCGAGCCAAAACAAGATCAAGATAGTTTCCACTAATGTGTGTGGGCTCATGAACAACTTGGTTGAAAGACAGGGTTGTAAGGAGTGATTGAAATGCTCTGGCCAGAGGATCACACTCCTTATTTAGATGAATTGTTCTGAAGCAACGTCGATCCGGGGCGTTTACAGTTTCCACAAAGCATTTTAGCGTGCGCTCCATCAGGGCAAACTCTAAGTCATGCAAACCCCAAAATCTATACATCAAATTAAAGCTTAAAGTCTCATCTTTCAGACTATATAAACCATTTTAAGACATTAAAACCACATATTTGACACCAAAGCCTGTTTTACAGACACGCACAAAGATGGAGATTGGATTTGGTCTTACCCTTTGACGGGGTCTATTGGACTCAAACCGCTACAAAATCCCACAAACTGGGTCTCATTCTGCTCATAAAGGTCCAGGGAATAATATCCAGTAAAATAATTAGGTCCAAAAGATATGTTAGAGCCTCCACTTGAAGTCAGCTGCGACACTTTATGTCGTTTCTTTTGTAAATAAAAAACATAATTCCTTTTCTATCGCCGAAACAAGCTAATCTCATGCTACCAGGAAGTGTTAGCATTAGATTGACACCTTGTTTGGCCAATTGAAAGGGGTTTTGGTCAGCCTTTGACCAATGAGAAGACTTGGAACTCCACAGATGGATGAACGACTACGCCCCCACTTCAACGGCTTTAGTTTGGGCTAGAAGCGTCACTGAACGTCCTCAATACGATAAACAGATAGCCAATGAGCTACGGTTTACGGAGATACCAAACACGGCAACTTTTTTTTCAAAATTCAGGGTCTGGGGTTCCTCGCATCAGAGAAGAGGAGAGGAGAGAGAGGCAGCTGCGTCAATATGCACTTGCATCTTTTGAGTTTTTTATGAGTAAAAACTATACTCTTTTTTATATTTTACATATTATAAGTAATAAATATCATCTGTTTTAGTTGTTTTATGCATTTTAGACAGGCAGTTGAATAAAAAAAAAAAAAGAGAAGTAGAGAGAGCCAGCCGCAGCAGGAGGGGGATTTGACACCTCTCTGTTCTCTCCTTTTCTCTTTCTAATGCTTTTGGAGCCTTGAAAACACTAAATTGCAGTGCTATGACCAATGTATATAGTTTGCAGTGTGTTTTTATTTGTGGATATTATTCAAAAATATATATTTTGTCCCAAAACACTAATTTTGACTATTTTCATATGTAAACATGCCAATCATTATGGAATATTAATTTTAAGAACGAATATAGTTACACTGTGTGTAAATTCAGGTTCCTCTTGGTGTAAGCTTTCAGAAGAGCCCTCATTGAAGTCTGTGGGTTGAAGCATTCAGAACTTATTGCACCTTTTTCAAATGTGTTAGTTTGATAAGATGAATAAATTATTTTAGTGGAATAAAGCGCCTAGACTAACCAACATTAAAACTGGTGTAAAATACTCATTTTTACAGATATTCATTTCAAATTTGAAATGTGAGTAGTCATCCAGTAATTCTTTTGGCCCACAGTGTGTTTTAGTCCTCAACTACCTGCTGAAGCTTCATACACTTTTATTTTCATTACATTTTTTTAGGCGAGCACACAAAAAGTAATTTTTTTGTGTGTTCCAAAGTGTATAAAATTTTATCAGTAATACTTAGACAGATTCTGACTGCTCTGAGTGAAACTAGAGATTGTTACCTTTACAAAGAGCCCACACTTGTAATTAAATACCAGGGGGTTCAATAACAGCAATCATTTTAATTTGGAGAGGTCCCATTACACAAAATACAGCGAAAATGACCCGAAAGTATGAACTGGTTAAAGTCACCAACTAGAAGAATGTTATCAGCGTGGGTTATTAAGTCAGAGAGGAAAACTCCAAACTCATCCAAGAAAGAAGAGTAGGGCCCCGGAGGGTGATAGATTACAGCTAAATAACTTACTTAATATATACAAAGTAAAAACTGAAATTTATTTGGGTTGTAGTAGTTACAAATTAAACTAGGCTGACAGATAACTGTAATATCCAGGAAGAATAGGTAAGGGTCCACTGGTGACTTTAGCAATGCAGAACCTGGTGTGTTCAAAGTCCTGTGCAGTACACATTATCCAGCAGTGTACTGGATAATGTGTACTTGCTTCAGCAGATCGCCCTCTCCTCCAGAGACCTCTTTTAGTGCCATTCTACAACATTTAGTAACAGCGCAGAGCACAGAGTATAAGGTTGTGTTTTAGTCTTTCTTAAGAGTGCCTAATTCACTGGTAACTCCTCTGCCCCAGTTGTTGTAACTGTTCCTGGCAGCTGCGAGGCCCGCTGTGTACACATGCCAAACTATTACCTGATGAATTTGTTTCTAGCCCTGTAATCCTGCAGTGCTTTGTTCCTTCATGGCCCCTCTGCTATGCTAAATCACTGTGGCTTTGTTTGTGTATGTGTTCAGGCGTCACTTGTTGATGAATAAGGGATGAAGTGCTGAGCCCACTGCTGTGGAGGGAAACTCCCAGAGCAGCATCTACATACACACTCACAGACTGCTCTAATGTATACAGACACAGTGAAACACACACCAGGACAGCGCGCTCTCAGGTGATAATTACAGTTCTGGTGCACTGTGCCTCCAATGGGGAATATTTAAGTGGTCAAATGAAGTGATATACTGTGGAGCAAGAAGTCCAGGGGACACTCTCTGTGAGTGTATGTACAGTATATTCTAGTGTGGTGCGCAGGCAGAGGTGGAAAGTAACAAAGTTTGTATTTTAGTAGAAGTAGATTTTTAAGGTATCTGTACTTTAGTTGAATACTTATTTTTCTTACAGCTTTTTACTTTTACTTCCTGCTTTTGAAAACAAATATCTGTACTTTTTACTTCTTACATTTTCAAAATAGGCTCGAGGGGTTAGGTTAGGGTTACAACATGACATAAAAGACGTAGTTAAGAGGCCGCAAAGATACATTGGAAGCTAGGCTGTGCGAGCGTGGAATTGTAACAGAAAGTGAAAGCTGCAGCAACACGGAGGAGGACGATAAAGCAGTTCCCTATCAAAAGCTACACTCGATGCTGCGTAGCATTACGCTATGGGGAAACATTCTTTGTGTGACCGATTGTGAAGCACGAGTGTCAAACACGCCAAGAATTGGCTTATAATACCTCGTTTGGTGAGACAGCTCCAAACTCATCCAAGAAAAAAGAGTAGGGACCGGGAGGGTGATTACAGCTAAATAAAATGGCTTCCTTCCATTTATTTGAGAAGATATATGTTTGATGAGTAACACTTCAAATGAGTTAAATTTCGGCTGTGATGATGTACCTATAAAGCAAAATGCAGCTTTATAAATGGCTGCAACACCACCACCCAGTTTTTACGTGTGACCTACCTGTGCATACGCATAATCAGGGGGAGAGGCTTCATTTAGTGGCAGAAAAACATTGGGCCGAAGCCAAGTTTCACAAAGACAAAGTAAATCTAATCTGTGAGAAGTAATAAGATCATTAATTAAGAGTGCTTTGGAGGATAGAGACCGCACATTCAGGCGACCGATCTTCAGTCTTGATGTAGAGCAGACATTTGAAGGCTGGTCCAGTGAAGAGATAGTGACAGGAACAAGCTGTCGAGCTCTAACAGTTCTGCTGGGTTTAAAAGATTGTCTCTGAGTTATAATAACATGAGGACAGGATACTTAAGGGTCACTGACTCTGTGAGTTTTCAGGTATGTTTGAGGACTAAATAAATTCATCATATCTAACAGATTTAGGCAGTAGACATCTGGATATCATGGCCTAACCAGACAACTAAAAGCTTCTACATTATCCAGCTCAAATTAAAGGGGCATTATGTAATTTTCAGTAAAACCTAACAGTTATTGACACCAGTGGCCTGCTCACTCGTTTAAACTGGTGAGTGTTCATGACTTAGTCACCGGAGAATTATCTTTCAGTCTGTCGCCCTGTGGGACTTGGACATTTACTTGCATCATGTTTACAAAGGTAAGAAAAGTTACACTTCTGTAAAAGTGTATTGCTGGACAAACTTTAAGAGTAAACTATATTTTAGTGTCGAGTCCTGACACAGCAGTAAAGCGAACTCTTAAGACATGGAAGATAATAAAGCACCAGACTGACAAACGGCATGTTTTAAAAAGCGTTGTACACAGTATGACTGTTTTAACTTTGTTTATTTTATCATGTCATGTTTGTTGAAAGTAGCTAACATTAGCTGAGCAGCTACATCAACTAACATAGCGTTCACCGAGGTTCAACAAGAGTCTCAGCAGGATAACAACTAAAGTTAGTGAACTTATATCAGACAGGATACTGTATGTGTTACTATTACTGTTATTTGGACAAGTCTTTGCACCAACGTGTGACTGTCAACTCATTTAGCTTGTTTATAGGTTATTACTATTACTGTAATGAATTGGTCCTACATTATTTTGAGACATCATAAACATAATCTCACAGTATAATTTTAGCTTATCATTGTTTATTTCACTGTTGGTGTTGTTCAGAATACCTCAAACATGAAGTTTATCACTATAAAAATACAGATATGCAATTTATTTTTTCCAAATCAGGACTCCGGTGGAAGAGAGAGCACTGATCGTGAGTGAAGAAAGGGGAGGGTGAGAGCGAGAGGGAGGGCAAGAGGTGCAGAAGAAGAGGCCACGGGAGGGGAAGAAGAGGAGCTGGGCCTGTCAGTGAAGAGGACAGACTGAGGGTGGCACAGCTGCTGCAGGACAACAGAGGCAGGTTGGTCATGTATCTACAAATGATCACACACCCAAATAAACCTCTGAACTAAACAGTGCTTGTTGTTCCATTTTTAAGAACAGTTAACAACTGTCGCAAGAAATATGAAGTTCTCCAAGTAGTTGTAACTCATCTGCCAGGGGTTTTTCTAGACCACACCAGGACCAATCATACCCAGTCAGGGTGCACCTGCTTGAACTGCCAGGTCAGGCCAACGGACCTGGAAAACAAATGCTGCAGACAGGATCCAGTAGGGTGTCTCAGCAGGAAGGTCCACATGGAACTGTTTTGTCTGGATGTAGGCCTCCAGCCACGACCCTGGGGCAGATAACAGAGAGTATCGTTACTCTGCACATCGCCAGTTCATCATCTAGCAGCATGGACGTCTGGGTGCAAGGAATCAGATTGTGATACCAAGCTGCTGTTTGCGGCCAATTAAGGATAAATACCCAGACTCATTTAGTAATTATAAGTTTCAAACAAGCCCCCTTGAATGAATTGACAATTATCCACTACCTATACATTTTCACTTGTTTCTGTCAAAGTTGTATATACACATCTCATATATACATAATACTTTGAGTGACTGCCTTAAAAGAAAGAGATCTTTAATAATTAATCATTTTTTATTTACAAATAACGTTTTTTAAAATACATAAATATATAATTTGTTTAATTGTTTTCTGTACAGATTTATTCATGCATACAGACAGTGTTTGAGAGGTAACAAACATGTGAAATACAGATAAGCACACAACACTAGGACATGACAGTACCCCCCCCTTACGAGCCGTCACCGGACGGCCCAGGATCCTGTGGGTGGCGATGGTGAAAATCCCGAATGAGGTCTGGGTCCAGAATGTTCCTGGCCGGTACCCAGGACCTCTCCTCGGGACCGTATCCCGTCAATCCACAAGGTACTGGAATCCTCTCCCTCTGCGACGAACTGCCATCAACTTCCGCACCGTATACACCGGCCCACCATCAATGATCCGGGGTTGGAGGTCTGGAGGCAGGGACCAAAGAGCTCTCCCTTACAGGCTTTATCCGGCTTACATGAAAGGTTGGGTGGACCTTCATAGTCCCGGGGAGCTTTAGTCTGACCGCAACAGAGTTCAAGACTTTGGACACAGGGAAAGGACCAATGAATCTTGGTGCTAACTTACGGGACTCTACTCATAATGGGATATCCTTAGTGGATAGCCACACCTTCTGTCCCACTCGGTAAGTTGGAGCTTCCCTCCTCCTTCGATCAGCAACTGTCTTGTATAGGTCGGAGCTCCTTAGAAGGGATTGTCGAGCCTGACTCCATGTGCGGCGGCAACGGCGAACTAAGGCCAGAGCAGATGGAACACTGACCTCTTGCTCTAAAGCAGGAAACAAGGGTGGCTGATATCCAAAAACACACTGAAATGGTGACAGGCCAGTAGATGCATTCGGCAAAGTGTTATGTGCGTATTCCAACCATCCCAGTACCTTACTCCAAGATGTGGGGTTCCTCGAGGTCAGACATCTTAATCCCACCTCCAAATCCTGATTGACCCGTTCAGTCTGTCCATTGGTCTGAGGATGATGGCCTGAAGTCAGACTGACAGTTGCTCCCACAAGGCTGCAGAAAGCCCTCCAGAACCCTGCTAAAAACTGCGGGCCACGCGTTCGGACAGCACGTTCCTGGGGAAACCAAAAATTCTGCATACATGACTTAATAAAACCTCTGCCGGCTCCTTAGCAGAAGGCAGTTTGGGCAGAGGGATGAACCGCAACATCTTGGAGAACCTATCTACCACAGTAAGCACAGTATTGTTACCCTCCGAAACAGGAAACCCAGTAACGAAATCCACCGAGATGTCCGACCAAGGACAATGGGGTACAGGCAATGGATGCAGCAGACCAGAGATGGGCGAATTGGAGGTCTTATTGCAGGAGCAAATATCACAAGCTGCCACATATTCAGTAACCTCCCTCTTCATGTTTGGCCACCAGAACCTCTCTTGAGCTCTAAACAGTTTCCCTCCAGGATGACAGGACACCCACGACGAATGAGCCCAAGATATTACCTGTCCTCGTAGTGCTGGTGGTACAAACAGGCGATTAGGTGGAACCCCCAGTGGCGCCTCAATGGCTCGAAGAGCCTCCCTGACCCTTCTCTCGATGCTCCAGGTAATGGCCCCCAAGAAACAGGAGCCTGGCAGGATGGAGGAAGTCTCTTTAGGGTCTCTGTCAGGGAGAAACAGTCTGGAGAGAGAGTCAGCCTTAATATTCTTGGAGCCTGGGCGATATGATACGGTGAAATTAAATCTGGAAAGAATAGAGCCCATCGGGCCTGTCGGGATTCAGTCTCTTGGCTGCCTTATGGTATTCCAGATTCTTGTGATCAGTCCAAACTAGAAAAGGTTGCGACGTACCCTCCAGGAGATGTCTCCACTCCTCCAGAGCTACTTTAATTGCCAGCAACTCTCTATCTCCGACATCATAATTCTGTTCTGCTGGAGAAAGCTTCTTTGACAAGAATGCACAAGGATGTATCTTCTCATCATCGACTGACCTCTGTGACAGAATTGCCCCCACTCCCGAATCCGAAGCATCCACTTCTACCATGAACTGACGGTTGGTGTCTGGAAGAGCGAGTATAGGAGCGGATGTAAAACAGTCTTTCAACCACTGGAAGGCAGCCTGAGCCCTAGGAGACCAGGAAAACTGGACCTTGGAAGAGGTGAGAGCATGCAACGGAGCTGCAATAGAACTGAAATTTTTGATGAACTTGCGGTAGAAATTGGCAAATCCTAGGAAGCGCTGAACGTCCTTACGACAAGAGGGGGTAGGTCACTCAGCCACGGCTTGAATCTTGCCCGGGTCCATCTTCAGCACCCCCTCAGCGATTACCATTCCTAAGAATGACACTGAAGGTACATGAAATTCACACTTCTCAGCCTTAACATACAGCTGATTCTCCAGAAGTTTGCCAAGCACCTGCTTGACGTGGACAATGTGAGTCTCTAAATCAGGGAAAAAATGAGAATGTCATCAATGTACACGAAAACAAATTTGTTTAGCATTTCTCTTAGTACATCATTTACCAGAGCCTGAAAAACCGCAGGCGCATTAGTCAACCCAAATGGCATCACTAAGTACTCATAATGGCCACTAGGGGTGTTGAACGCAGTCTTCCACTCGTCACCCTCTCTGATCCTGACCAAGTGATACGCTTTCTTAAGTCCAACTTCGTAAAAATTTAGCCCCCTGTAACAGTTCAAAACAAGAAGCGATTAATGGAAGGGGGTACCTGTTCTTCACTGTGATGTCATTCAATCCCCGGTAATCGATGCAAGGACGGCGTCTTGTCCTTCTTATCAACAAAAAGAATCCAGCACCGGCGGGAGAGGAGGAAGGACGGATAATACCAGTCTTGAGTGAAGAATCTATGTATTCATCCATTACAGCCCGCTCACGGTTGGATAGGGAGTACAGACGTCCCTTAGATGGAAAAGCTCCAGGGAGGAGTTCGATGGCACAGTCATACGGCCGATGTGGTGGAAGGGTGGTTGCCTTTACCTTATTGAACACCTCTCGTAGTCCCCAGTAGTCCTCAGGAACTGTAGCCAATTCTGCGCATGGGGTCTCCTCTGATGAGAGAGTGTCTCCACGCGCATCAGGAACTAAAGAGGAGGACTGGAAACACCGGGATCTGCACTGATCTCCCCACGATACTATAACTCCCGATGACCAGTCTATGTGCGGGCTATGTAGAATGAGCCAGGGGTAGCCCAAGATCACAGGGTGCATAAATGAGTGGAACAGGAAAAAACTGAGTCTCTCGGAATGATGATCCGGAAAAGACAGAACTACAGGGCTAGTGTGATGAGTAACGGTGCACAGGAGCCGGCCATCAAGAGCGGTAGCCTCCCTTGGCGAGTCCAAGGGAATTATGGATAGTCCCAACCCAGCAGCAAGATCGCTGTCCATAAAGTTGGCATCAGCTCCCGAATCAATAAGTGCTGGAAGGCTGCGAGAGTGAGAAGTGTTGGTTAACCGGATCTTGGAGAGTTGTCGTCTGATATCAGTCTTCATAATAGCCGGGCTTACCAGAATAGAGGGTCTAGGTGATCTACCTCCTCGTCTAACTGGAAACGTGGAGAGGAAATGGCCCAGCTGACCACAGTAGATGCAACGCCCCTCCCTCATGCGTCGATTTCTCTCAGCAGAAGAGAGCCTGGTCCGACCCATCTGCACGGGTTCCTCAGTTAGAAGGGGGGAGGCAGGAGCAGAACTAGCGGGCACCGAAAAAACCTCCTCCCTAGAGGCCCCCCTCCTTCCCAGGTAACTGTCAGATTGAGAGCGGAATCTCACTCTCTCCCGAAGTCTATTATCTATCCTAGACGCCAAGGCAATTAGAGCGTCGAGTTCGGTGGGTAGATCAAGCGGGGTCAGATAGTCCTTGACTCTTTCAGACAGACCATTGAAAAATGCATCCACAAGAGCTAGTTGATTCCACCCACTGTCTGCTGCTAATGTGCGAAACTCAATAGCATAATCAAAAACGCTACGGCGTTCCTGTTTCAACGTTACTAGTGCCTTCGCTGCTTCACGGCCCGGAGTGATGGTTTGAAAAACTCGAGTAAATGTCTCTAAAAACAAAGGTAACGAGTTGCAAGCTGCTGACTCTTTATCCCATTCAGCTGTGGCCCATGCTCTCGCACGGCCGGACAAATATGAGATAATGTAAGCTATTTTAGCCCGATCTGATGGAAAAGAGGACTCCTGAAACTCAAAGTGCAGCTTACATTGGGAGAAGAAGGGACGACAATCCCCCGACTCACCCGTGAATCTCTCCTGGCTAGACAGCCGGATATGTGCTGGCTAACGAATGACCGTACTCGGGGTCGCTTCAGCTGGCACCTGGTCAGTAACCGCACTCTCCGCTGACAATGACGAAGCCTCCTGCCTCTGCATCCGTTCAACGACATATCCAATTTGTGCAGAAAGTTGTGAATAAGCCCGCTCATGGCTCTCTGCTGAAGCCCTCATCTCACGTTTGAGCAACACCACCTGTTCCTCCTGGTGATGAATCCATTGTCCCTGTGCCTGCAGAGCGGCACGCACTGGATCTGCGGAGTCCATGTTAGTGGCCAGATTGTACTGTCAGGGACAGGCAAAAGGACTCACAAAGCAGATCCCACGATAGACAGAGCTTTGACATTCTTTATTTTCCGAGGCAAAGGTACACTTCCAAAATCGGAGAGACGTAATCACAAGACAAGGCAAGGGTCAAAAATACTAGAATCTATCAAATGCAATACAAAGAAACGCTGGAAAGCTCACACTAAGGAAAAGACAATCTGGCACAGGACAGGGGAAAACACACAGACTATAAAGGGAACACAATGAGACACAGGTGGAACACATTAGGGCGGAGCAGGTAATCACAGTGGAGGGAAAGACACCAGGGCAGGAAGACAATCTGGAACACAGACAGGGTTTAGTGATTCCACAATAAAACACAGGAAGTGAAATACAATATATAAACAGATAAACACACAACACTAGGACATGACACAGTTGTTAATCTTGAAGACCCTTAGTGAAACAGTTTGGAGGTCTGTAAGTGATTAAACAAATGTTATAATCCGTGTGGCGTTCTGGAGGCTGATCTGCTACACAACACAATGAAACAACAAAGCGCTTTGAGTGCCAACTTGGTGAAAAAGTGCTATATAAATAACAAAAAAAAAAAAATCATAATACTAATATTAATGTTTTTTAATTATTACAGCACTAACGTGTCCACACAGTGAAGGTGGCCAAAGACTACAGCTACACCCCTCGGATGCAGAGCATAATTTTGGGGAATTGCTTAAAATCTCCTGGTAGACCCGAAAGAGGACAGATGACCCTCGGGCCCTTGGTCTTCTCCCTGGAGTTGTGCTCCCACCTACAGTTGAACTGGCACAGACACAACTCCAAAGAGGACAGGTGTGTCAGTTTCACACAAACCATTATGGTTAGGTCTCATGCAGCAGTGGAAACGTTACCTCTCAAACACTATCTGTATGTCTGTGTAATATATGCCATAGTAAAATAATAAAATCAATTTATTACTGTCAAAATGACACCAATACTAATTCTTTCTCTTGCTCTATGTCTTTCTCTCCCTAGGACATGACTCGGCCACATAAACCAAGGGCAGTGACAAAAAGAGACTGTGGTTCAAAGCATTTCTTTATTAAGGTTGTCAAATTATGCATCAGCTAACGCTTACAAAGGTGTATAGCAAGCTAGGAGCATTTTTTTTTTACAACAACCCAGCAAGGAGAAACATCAAAAAAAAATTGCTCTTGCACAACTATGAGGGTAAGGAGAACCTTACCTTTGCTGTTTAGTGAAAGAAGTGAAATTTCTTTTGCTAATCCCGCTGATTTCTGGGTAATACTATGTCAGTACATTCATTGGACCCTATGAACACACATACTAGTCTCACTCACGGATCAGAAACAGAGAATGAGTTTCCCAGCACTCCCAGCTTTGGCCACAGTCCAAATTCAGGTGTCTACACCAAATTGTGTCCAAATTCAGGGTCTACATCCTTCGGAGTCCTCATTTGAAGGATGTTACGTCACAACGCCGTGACGAAGGCTGTCCAAATTCGTAGGATCCTTCAAATGCGCCCCACAAATACGTCCTCCTTTTCCCCGAATTGGAAGGATGGGTGTGGTGGATCCTTTCCCGCCCTACCTATCCCATAATTCTTTTCAGCAGAGCGTAATGGCAAATGAAGCGAGCGGTAGTGGAGTGGGAGAGGAGTATGCTTTTAGATGTAAGTTTTTTAAAAACTGGTTTTAAAAAAAATATTTTCAGTGGTTGTCTAGTTAGGCATTTTTTCGTTTAGCGTTACGTATTTTTTTTTACATTTGTAAGTTTATATGTACAAAAACATTACTTTTGTAAACTAGCTTCTTCCTTACTGCCTGTGTAATGTCCCCTTACACACAGCTAATCTGTTAGTGATTGAAGCTGTTTTAACGCTTCCAGGGACGAAAGAGCAGACAGAAGATTTTATAAAGCTCCAGGGAGAGAACGATGAGCTCTTCACCGGAGCAAAGAACTCTGCCACTGTGGGATGGAGGTACAGGAATAAATCTATTTAGAAATCCCATTGTAATATCAAGGCAGTTTTGTTTCTTTTTAGTTTTGTGCAGTACATAGAACATTTCCTGCAGTCATTAAACAGCTGAAACATTTGCTTACTTCTCTTGTTTTGTCCTTTTGTTGTATAATTCTGCACAGTATTGTTCCTCAATTGTCGTTTTGATATCTGTGATTAACACAATTCATATATTTTCTCGTTTTATCCTACTTTAGGATAGTTTTGGAGAAGATGGGTCTGTCTGGTAAAGCAACACCAGTCCAAGCTAAGAAAAAGTGGGACAATTTAAAAAAGAAATATAAAGTATGTCCATATATATAAAATAATATTGTTGTTAGTAACAGTTAAAAAAATCCTAGGTTTAAGCTTACATGTTTTGTGAACAGTTTATATTTTTTTACTTGTCTTTAGGAATGCAAGTATCCAGGGTCAGGAGAGGGAGTGAGTGGGAAGCCCACTGCTGCTACTTGGCCCTGGTTTGTCCAAATGGATGAGGTTTTAGGACAAAGGCCTTCAATTTGCCCCCCTGTCCTTATTGCCTCATCCCTATGGGCAGTCCTGGGCCAAGTGCAGCAGTGAGTGACCAAGAGGAGAGAGAGGAAGAAGAGAGGGAAGGAGATAGGCATCCAGCAGCGAAGAAGAGGAGAAGGGACAGTGACCATGAGCTGTTAGACCTTATCAGGGAGGACATGAGGCAGCAGAGAGAGGCTGAAGAGAGGAGGGCACAGGCTCAAGAGAGGAGGGCATAGGAGAGCAGGGAGAGGATGGACAGGCTTTTTACCATTCTGGAGTGTTGGGTCCCCAATTAACTTTTTTTTTCTTGGGGTGGGAGGGACTAAATTTTTTTCATTGTTAGCTTCAGTTTGAAACAAATTTGAAAAGTTTGAAATAAATACTTGTCATTCATTGTATTTTTTTTATTTTCCATAATTTTCAAAGTAGAACATTTGTAAAGAAAATTAACTGTATAATTAATAACATTCAGAAAACAAAATTGAGGTAACAAAATTCAAGAACATACATAAACTATTTACAGACCTATTTACAGGACAACAGATTTTAACAAATTACTGCAGGATTAATCTGAGTGACCAGGTATTGGACTATTTTAATTTTTAAATTACAACTTGAATCCCTGGCAGTGTTGCTGGAGCCGCTGAAAGGATGAAAGACATGGATGGAGTGCAGCAGGGATTTGTGGCTGGTCCTCTGGTTGGTGAGTGAAACATCACAGGGTGGTCTGCAGAGCGCTTCAGGATGTCTCCTCCCATTGTCCACTACATCGTCCACCAGCAGGGTTTGCAGAGCAACTCAATCGACGGCTGTCACATCTGTAACATGCATAATAAATATGCAAACAGGAGAAATTGAATCCAATCCTTTCATGACAAAGTACTTTTTAAATAAGATATTAAAGTTATTGTTTACTTGCTTGTTAAAGGTAGTTGTGACCTGGTGGTACAACCTCCAGGGCAGACACCTCAGCACAGAGTTGGTCCCGCCACTGAGCACCGCTGACGGCCTCCATGTCATCCTCCCCCTCATCTTCCTCCACATCGTCCTCAGGCTCATCCTCAGGTGCCAACACATCTCCGGCACTGAGGTTGTGGAGAATGGTGCATGCTGTCACAACCTGCAATAGCATATATAAAATTAGTATATTGTGATATTGGAAAAAATATATATATTATATAACACTGGCTGGTAACTTACATGAGGAACAAAAGGTGTAGTGCACCTCCAGCGCTTGCAGGAAGATGGACCGGAACCTTGTCTTCATCATTCCAAAAGCACGCTCTATAATGGAGCTATAATATATATATTATAATCTATAATGGCTGTTAAAGCGCTGGGCTGCCACACCTTGCACCTGCCTCTTGAAAGGTGTGATGAAGGGGAGAGGCCGTTGGAGGCATGGATATAATCCATCGGCCAAGATGAAATACCCTGGAGGAGGGTAGGATGAATGAGCGTACAGTGGGCTGTGGCGGAGCACCCTGGAGTCGTGCACCGATCCAGGCCAGCCCACGTACGTATCGATGAAGCGGCCCTGATGGTCACAAACAGCCTGAAGGATTATAGATGGAAACAGTTTCCTGTTTCTGTAGCACTGACCATCAGGGCCGCTCGGAGGCTTGATGCGGATGTGACAGCCGTCGATGGTACCTGCAGCTTTGATAAAAGCTCTGTGGCGTGCCAGCCCTGCAAACCCGCGGGACACTTCTTCCAGGTGCTCCGGGGTCTTCGGGAGGAAGATGACCTTGTGGCGAATGGCCACCACCTCCTCAATCACTCGGTGGACGATGTAGTGGACGGTGGACCGGGGCATCCCAAACACTCTTGAGACCACCCTGTAGGATGCTCCACTGGCCAACCAGAAGAGAAACACCAGGGTCTCTATTGTAGCACCCCACCCATGTCTTCTCTCCATGTTCAGGAGTTTCTGCAACACTGCCAGAGACTCCCTGCTCAGCCGAAAGTCTGGTCGGGGATCTTCCTGGCTGAAGAAACGGTCCAAAACTGGGAGACTCAGGTTAATCCTGCAGTAATGGGGTCTGGTCTGGTTAAGGAAAAGTAGAGAACAAATGAACAAATACATAATATAATTAGTACATTAGAATAAGTGTTTAACAGATAAAATCCTTATTCTACCTTAAGAAAAATTTAAATATCAAAACTCAAATAATTTTTTAATACAATGCACATTATACATATTACATGAGTAATTATATATATATATATATATATATATATATATATATATATATATATATATATATATATATATATATATATATATATATATATATATATAATTTATTTATTTATTTATTTATTTATTTATTTATTTATTTAGATAGATAGATAGATAGATAGATAGATAGATAGATAGATAGATAGATAGATAGATAGACTGACAAAACAATGACAAAACAAGCTGAAGTTTATGCTTCGGCTAAATGAATTTGTAGGGGAAATTAGCAGAATACTTTTATAAAAATAGGCTATAATGGCTTACCTGAATATGCCTGTCTTGTAGTCTGATACAAACAAGTTTACGATGATGAGCAACAAAAGTATTTAATTTATTTAATTGTTTTATTTCTTCCAAAAGAATTAAAAAGAGGAGAATAATTTTGTCCATTTTCCCGCTTATTGCTTAGCGCTGTCACGGTTGCTAGGCGACAGGAAATGAGCAATGGGTAAGGGAGGGAACTGAAAGAAGGGTGGGCTGTCCAAATTCACAAACACCAACTTCCGGGTTTTACGGTCGTCGGAGGACCCCTCCTCCTTCAACCGGGTAGGAAGGATCCTAAGGAGGATGTAGACCCTGAATTTGGACACAGCCTACAATTGGCTCTAGGACCACTTCCTTATTTGTTATCAGAGCAAGGCTCATGTGACCAGGATATAAACAGTTTCCCTCGATTCTCCTGTGCCTAAGGATTCAAACGAGGTGTCACATGCTCAATTTGACCAATGGGATGCGGAGAACCGTCTCTCACCAGCTGCAGCATCTCTCAGCATCCACAATACACACAGAGTCAGGAGGAAGAATAGAGACAGAAAACACAAATAAATACATAGAAGTCTGGTTTAAGCTCAAAAATGTATTTAATAAAGACCATTAGTGATATAAACATGAAATATATAGTATTTACATGACTAAACTGAAGTGGAACAGACTGGACCAAAGTGGACCAAAGTGGGCTTTTTGGAAAGCTCGCCTAATCTTTCTGTACTAAAATCTCTTGCGTTTTATTATGCTTCACATTATCACTTTAAACCTTTGCAGGAATAATGCTAAAATGCTTTATTTACAAATTATGAAGTACAGAGTCTGCAAACCAGCATTCCAAAGAGTTTCTCATCATAAAATACTGTTTAAAGACATTTTAGTTGTGTGTCATCTTCATTTTCTCTTCATTAGTAACAGATATTCATATGATAACACTTTTAACAAATCTCCACAATGTTTACTTTACAATGACACCAAAATTATTCAAATACACCTTATGGTTGCTGAAATATAGTAATTTCTTCATGGGAATGCATTTTTCGAGCAGTGGTCTTGAAAATAGGCATCATCGACAAAGAGTTAAATTTACACTTCGATAAGTGAAAAATAATTGACCAAACTTCCAAGTAATTTTTCTTCACAATTTGTGTTAAATATGCACAATATTAGTGTTATTTTTTTAGATCCAAAAAGTGCATTTTTAACTTGAATTTGTTATATTTTAACTTATCAAAGTGTGTTTTGTTTCACCTTTGTGGTGTTATTTTAATTAATTAGCAGTGACTCAATTAGTGTTAAAACATACCATAATAGGGTTAAGAACAACAAATGTTTAAAGAACAGTTGACTGGCACCAGAGAAACAAATATTTGTCAATTTACAAAGAAATTAAGGATACAATATATTAGTTATCGCTACTGTCATAAGCCACTTGTAAATGAAAGGGTCTGTACATTACAAGGCTATCAGTTTTAACAACATTTTTCTCACTGCTTTCAAATACAGTACATCAAAGTCATAAAAATGTTCACAGAAATGATCAACCATAAACCTTTTCACACTGAAGAAGATGTCATTGGAAACAACAAGAAACTTTTTATCTCAGACCTAGAGGTTTTCCCTGAGGTTTGTCTTTTTTCCCGGCTGGGTTTTTTTGGAGTTTTTCTAGACCCTGATGGAGGGTCTAAGGACAGGGGATGTTGTCTAGTGCAGTCTGTTAAGCCCTTTGAGGCGGCTGTTTTTGTGATATTGGGCTATACAAGAATAAGTGTCTTGTCTTGTCTTGTCTAGAGTTCAGAGGAGAATGGGCGACTGATTCAAGCTGATAGAAGAGCAACTTTGACTGAAATAACCACCTGTTAATACCGAGGTATGCAGCAAAGCATTTGTGAAGCCACAACACGCACAACCTTGAGGCGGATGGGCTACAACAGCAGAAGACCCCACCAGGTACCACTCATCTCCACTACAAATAGGAAAAAAAGGCTACAATTGGCACGAGCTCACCAAAATTGACAGTTGTCTCGAGTCTCGATTTCTGTTAAGACATTCAGATGGTAGAGTCAGAATTTGGCGTAAACAGAATGAGAACATGGATCTATCATGCCTTGTTACCACTGTGCAGGCTGGTGGTGGTGGTCTAATGGTGTGGGGGATGTTTTCTTGGCACACTTTAGCCCCCTAAATGCCAATTGGGCATCGTTTAAATGTCATCGCCTACCTGAGCATTGTTTCTGACCATGTCCATCTCTTTATGACAGCCATGTACCCATCCCCTGATGGCTACTTCCAGCAGAATAATGCACCATGTCACAAAGCTTGAATCATTTCAAATTGGTTTCTTGAACATGACAATGAGTTCACTGAACTAAAATGGCCCCCACAGTCACCAGATCTCAACCCAATAGAGCATCTTTGGGATGTGGTGGAACGGAGCTTCGTGCCCTGGATGTGCATCCCACAAATCTCCATCAACTGCAAGATGCTATCCTATCAATATGGGACAACATTTCTAAAGAATGCTTTCAGCACCATGTTGAATCAATTATTTAAAATAAGCTTATCTGTGAATTTTTCCAATTAAGACAATGGTTTTCATTTATTTTATTACAATCTAAAATTCTATATTAAAAATGGATACAAAATGAAAATAAGTAAGAAAATACAAATAAAAAGATGGTTTATGCATTATACTGTACAAGTTAATGTGTTTTTATAAATAAGTAAAGTCATTGGTAAATTGTGATCATATTATTACATTTTATTGTAATCACTATGGGTTAAAATAGTCTATTTGGACATTTTGAAAATAACTGCATTTAACGGTTTGTTAACTATGCTTAGATATTTTTCTATGTGCGATTGAAAACATTACTGTTGTACAACACTTTTATATTAACCCTTAATGATTCTGACAAGCTTAATTGCAATTGTATATAAAAGTCTGGACTATAAAACCTGTTTTGCAAATACAGGTCAGGTCTTTTGACATCATAGAAAAGTGATGCTTCCAGCTTTGGTGTCTAACAAGGTTGATGCTGAGACAATTCATTGATGACGAGCTTCCCATTTCAATTCTGAGCTTTTACCACCCATACAACAGAGCCTGTGGTAGGATTGTGTCAGTCTGACTGACCGACACCAACGCATGCTAATTTGGATACATTCCATTACCTTTGATTATTCCCCTGACTTAAGGACTTGAACATTAAGCGAAGTTGCAGAGCAACACTTATGAACACTTATGAAGGGACATTCTATTTTTTTGTTTTTGTTTATCTGGATCTGGAAGTTACACATTTGTTAATGTAATGCCCATTATTTTATTTACCTTTAAACTAAAGATCACATTTAACTTCACTTCCTTGTGTTTATTGACTATTGCTATAATCTCAGCTCCTATGAACCTAGAGGTCCAGACGTGTACATACCTTGAAGTGGGTGACATTTTAAATTAAGAGTCATGCCTTTTGTCAGGGATAAAGAAAAAACAATGTTGATTATCTGCAGTAAAAGCAGAAGCAAAGTCCAGTTCTCATTTCCCTCAGGGACAATGTCACCAAAGAGCAATAGAATATTTCTTACAAGACAGAGTTTGAATGGAGTTTAAACCTATAACATTACCACTACCTCCAAATTAATTCTTGTAGGCTGTTTTTTTCTCTCTAGGTACCCATAGTCAAACAAATAAATTCTTGCCAACAAATCAGACATTGATAAAAAACGTTCAGAAAGATACTCAAACAATAACTTGATTTCGTATTGTGCCAACCCCTCCAGAATATTGTGAATTATATCCAATGAAAACTTGCCACACACATGAAAAAACTGTTAAGTTCTGAATTGCGTTTCAAACCAAACACAGGCTTTTGAGGATATTTTTTTCCAATTCTTTGCAGTGCATTTAAAAAAAAAAAAAAAAAAAAGTGTTTCACGCATTATTACCTTGGGGCTGTCCTCAGTGTACCCCTCATCCTTACTAATCAAACACAATTGACAAAAATTAGTCCCACTAAAAGATTCTGTAAACCTAAGAATTGAATGCATGCAAGTTATCTCCTGTTATTTGTGAAATTGTCCCATATATCAGCTGAGAAGGGTAGATCCACACCTTGAGTTTCAGGTGTCTTCATATCATTTATCAAAGGCTGCAAAATGGTATCAAATCCATAAGTTTTAACATAATCAGAATGAAAGAGGGCTACAAGATGAATGTTCTTTACAGCAGAGTTAAACCTTGGTGGCTAATTTCTCAAAACAAAATATAATGCACCAACTTTATGAGTACCACGTTTCGAACTCCGGAAAGTTGCGGTTTTGAAGTCGTCATAATAAATTTGAATTTGTAAAGCATTTTTGTGTTTTTTTTTTTAGGCTACAGTTTCAACAAGTTGCTTACAAATATCAGAAGTTCAGCATATAAATTTTAAAGTTTCCAAAATGGGAATGTATATAAAAGTGTCTCTCACCAGGACTTGACTGTATGTCCCTGTAGCTTTATTTCTCCTCATATCAAAGCAAACACCCAGCATAACTTCTTGTGGTTCCACTACTTCCCACTTTTTTAGTTTCTGTATTTAAATAAACAAATAGATTGTCAAAAGATTCTAAACTGTTTTCCAATTTATTTTAAATAGACAGCATAAACAGCAGACAGGATTTTTTTCTTTTATCTGAGAATGCAGCTCACAAGTAAAATCCTCCAAATCGTTTACAATAGAAGAAACAGCTTCCCAATGATTGAGGCGCAGAGTTTCCCAATGATTGAGGCACAGATTTTTGTATTAATTTTGTGTAGACATGACTCATTATTTTCAAATATTAAAAATTCATTCTGTGAATTAAGAGCAGCAAGACCACTTTCATTTGTTCCCTGAGCAGTTCTAAAGTTGGCTTGATGTGAGTCAGACATTGAAGCCATATTGTCTGATTATCTTCCCTCTCATGAACAGTATTTGAACTGACGTCTACAATCATCCATCCATCTTCTTCCGCTTATCCGGGGCCGGGTCGCGGGGGCAGCAGTCTAAGCAGAGAAGCCCAGACTTCCCTCTCCCCAGACACTTCCTCCAGCTCTTCCAGGGGGATACCGAGGCGTTCCCAGGCCAGCCGAGAGACATAGTCCCTCCAGCGTGTCCTAGGTCTTTCCCGGGGTCTCCTCCCGGTGGGACATGCCCGGAACACCTCCCTAGGGAGGCGTCCGGGAGGCATCCGAAACAGATGCCCGAGCCACCTCAGCTGGCTCCTCTCGATGTGAAGGAGCAGCGGCTCTACTTTGAGCTCCTCCCGAGTGACCGAGCTCCTCACCCTATCTCTAAGGAGCGCCCGCCACTCTGCGGAGAAAGCTCATTTCGGCCGCCTGTATCCGGGATCTTGTTCTTTCGGTCATGACCCAAACTTCATGACCATAGGTGAGAGTGGGAACGTAGATTGACTGGTAAATCGAGAGCTTTGCCTTACAGCTTAGCTCCTTCTTCACCACGACAGACCGGTACATCGACCGCATTACTGCAGAAGCTGCACCGATCCGTCTGTCAATCTCACGCTCCTTCCTTCCCTCACTCGTGAACAAGACCCCGAGATACTTGAACTCCTCCACTTGAGGCAGGAGCTCTCCAGCAACCTGAAGGGGGCAAGCCACCCTTTTCCGACTAAGAACCATGGACTCAGACTTGGAGGTGCTGATCCTCATCCCAGCCGCTTCACACTCGGCTGCAAACCGCCCCAGTGAACATTGAAGGTCCTGGCTTGATGGAGCCAACAGGACAACATCATCTGCAAAAAGCAGAGACGAAATCCTGTGGTCCCCAAGCCAGACTCCCTCTGGCCCCTGGCTGCGCCTAGAAATCCTGTCCATAAAGATAATGAACAGGACCGGTGACAAAGGGCAGCCCTGCCGGAGTC
The DNA here is from genome assembly GCA_024349245.1 of Neodontobutis hainanensis. NCBI lineage: Eukaryota > Metazoa > Chordata > Actinopteri > Gobiiformes > Odontobutidae > Neodontobutis > Neodontobutis hainanensis. The sequence continues at coordinate 753,798 of JALDNG010000171.1, read as the reverse complement.
CAACATTCACCGGGAACAGGTCTGACTTACTGCCGGCAATGCGAACCAAGCTCCTGCTCGGTCGTACAGGGACCGGATAGCCCTTAGCAAAGGGCCCCGGACCCCATACTCCCAGAGCACCCCCCACAGGGCACCACGAGGGACACAGTTGAATGCCTTTTCCAGATCCACAAAGCACATGTGGACTGGTTGGGCAAACTCCCATAAACCCTCCAGCACCCTGGAGAGGGTATAGAGCTGGTCCAGTGTTCCACGACCGGGACGAAAACCGCATTGTTCCTCCTGGATCTGAGGTTCGACTATCGGCCGCATTCTCCTCTCCAGTACCCTGGAGGTGGAGATCACACTCCTCAGCCTCCCGGGGAGGCTGAGGAGTGTGATCCCTCTGTAGTTGGAACACACCCTCCGGTCCCCCTTCTTAAAAAGAGGGACCACCACCCCGGTCTGCCAGTCCAGAGGTACTGTCCCCAAACGCCAAGCGATGTTGCAGAGGCGTGTCAACCAAGACAGCCCCACAACATCCAGAGACTTGAGGTACTCAGGGCGTATCTCATCTACCCCCGGTGCCTTGTCACCGAGGAGTTTACCAACTACCTCAGTGACTTCAGCCTGAGTGACGGACGAGTCCACCTCTGAGCCCTCGGCCTCTGCTTCCTCAGTGGAAGACGTGACTCTGGGGTTGAGGAGATCCTCGAAGTATTCCTTCCACCGTCCAACAATATCCCCAGTTGAGGTCAGCAGATTCCCACCTCCACTGTAAACAGTGTTGGCAGGGCACTGCTTCCCCCTCCTGAGGCGCGGACGGTTTGCCAGAATTTCTTCGAGGCCGACCGATAGTCTTTTCCATGGCCTCACCGAACTCCTCCCAGACCCGAGTTTTTGCTTCCACAACCACCCGTGCTGCAGCCCGCTTGGCCTGCCGATACCTATCAGCTGCCTCAGGAGTCCCACAAGCCAACCAGGCTCGATAGGTCTCCTTCTTCAGCTTGACGGCATCCCTTACTTCCGGTGTCCACCACCGGGTTCGGGATTGCCGCCACGACAGGCACCGGAGACTTTGCGGCCACAGCGAGTAGCTGCGTCGACAATGGAGGTGGAAAACATGGTCCACTCAGACTCAATGTCTCCAGTCTCCTCGGAATCTGGTCGAAGCTCTGTCGGAGGTGGGAGTTGAAGATCTCTCTGACAGGGGACTCGGCCAAGCGTTCCCAACAGACCCTCACAGTGCGTTTGGGTCTGCCAAGTCTGTCCGACCTTCTCCCCTGCCATCGGATCCAACTCACCACCAGGTGGTGATCAGTTGACAGCTCCGCCCCTCTCTTCACCCGAGTGTTCAAGACATACGGTCGGAGGTCAGATGAAACAACTACAAAGTCGATCATCGACCTCCGGCCAAGGGTGTCCTGGTGCCACGTGCACTGATGGACACCCTTATGCTTGAACATGGTGTTTGTTATGGACAAACTGTTGCTAGCACAGAAGTCCAATAACAGAACACCACTCGGGTTCAGATCAGGGGCCGTTCCTCCCAATCACGCCCCTCCAGGTGTCACTGTCGCTACCCACGTGAGCGTTGAAGTCCCCAGTAGAACGATGGAGTCCCGGTTGGAGCGCTTTCCAGCACCCCTCCCAGAGTCTCCAAGAAGGCCGGGTACTCTGCACTGCCATTTGGCCCATAAGCACAAACAACTGTGAGAGACCTATCCCGACCCGAAGGCGCAGGGAAGCGACCCTCGTTCACCGGGTGAACTCCAACACATGGCGACTGAGCCGGTGGGCAATTAGCAAACCCACACCGGCCCGCCGCCTCTCACCGCAGGCAACTCCAGAGTAGTGGAGAGTCCAGCCTCTCTCGAGGATTTGGGTTCCAGAGCCCAAGCTGTGCGTGGAGGTGAGCCCGACTATCTCTAGTCGGTATCTCTCAACCTCCCGCACAAGCTCAGGCTCCTTACCCGCCAGCGAGGTGACATTCCATGTCCCTAGAGCCAGATTCTGTGTCCGGGGATTGGGTCGTCGAGGCTCCCGCCTTCGACTGCCACCCAATCCACATTGCACCGGCCCCTTACGGTTCCTCCTGCAGGTGGTGGGCCCACGGGAGGTTGGTCCCACGTCGCTCTTTCGAGTTGAGCCCGGCCGGGCCCGTGGGAAAGACCCGGCCACCAGACGCTCGCATGCGAGCCCCAACCCCGGGCCTGGCTCCAGGGTGGGGCCCCGGTTGCGCCATACCGGGCGACGTCATGGTCCTTGGTGTGAACTTCTCCATAAAGGGTTCTGAACCGCACTTTGTCTGGCCCGTCACCTAGGACCTGTTTGCCTTGGGAGACCCTACCAGGGGCATAAAGCCCCCGACAACATAGCTCCTAGGATCATCCGGGCACTCAAACCCCTCCACCACGATAAGGTGGCGGTTCAAGGAGGGGGTCTACAATCATCCTGTGCACAAAACAATTTGAACTTTGAGTTTGGATAAAAACTGTGAACGAGTCTCAAATGACTTATTAGAAACTGGCACATTCCAAAGAGAGACTTGCAAATGAAACATTTAAACATTTTAACATTCATTTAAAAGTCTTGCCGTAACTCACAAAGTCTAGGGGACTTATCATTTGATTTGACATCAATGCTATAGATGGTGGTTTGAATGAAGCTGTAGAACTGCACAAAAAGATTTGTACAATGTGTACAAAGACAAAGTGGGCTTTAAACAGCTCATCAAAGGCACCCAATGAGCTGGTGGCTTGACAGGGGATCGGCTGCTCGTCAACGGCCTGTACAAAACAAACTTAAAATTCTCATTTTCTCCAAATCTTTCAGCTGCCGCCAGTAAGGCCTGGTGTTTCAGTCAGGCGTTTGGCCTCCATTAATATGTTAGGCTTGGGAAAACTGGGTCATCTCTTCAGCATTCTTAATTCAGTCTCTGCTCCAAAAAGGAGAGTGAAGTCTTGATTGATCTGTAATAGAGAAGAAGAATTAGGTACAAATCTTTAAAAGTGTAAATTATGATTTTTTTTTCGAGCAAAACTTTACCAGTCCTTTGACATCCAGAAATTGCGTAAATATTTTGAAGACCTTTGTGGTCATCTCAGAGTCATTCACAAGGTTCTGGCCATATTCTAGTGTACTTTTCATTTTTTGAAACACACTTGCAACATCAGTGGAGTGCCCAAGAAACGATAAGGCCTCCCTGCATGCATCTCCTCTTAGCTGCTCCCCCACTGACGTGTTGGTTGATCTTCTGCGTTATGGTCCCTGTTCTGGCTCTTCTGATGCTTCTTGTCTGGTCGCTTAAGCACTTTTTCACACCTTAAACACTGTCTTCAAACGCCATGCCAAGTACCCTGTTCCTCTTTCTGCATCACTGAAGTGTATCGTGTTATAACATATAGTAAGCGAGAAACGTGAGTAAGTAAACATTGGGTTTAAAGGCATTAAAAAAGAGCCAAAATCTGAAAGGACAAAAGACTTGATAATCATATCCAATTTTAATAATCGAGCATTTGTTTTTGTATATTATGAAAAATGTATTATAAAAAATTACCCTGACATACAAAATAAAATTGCATCATTTGCAGTTTGTTGGTTGAATATTTTACAGCGAGGTCAATTTAAGATATGATTTTAAGTCTTCCTAAAAAATAATTAAGTGTTGAAGGTTAAAAATTTGGATTATTTTCCAGTTACATATTACAGTAATTGCACTCAAAACAATGTTTAAATAAACAAACATTTGCACTCCACTCCCAAACCAGGTGATCAGTTTCATCAATACAGGCATTTTGTATTATCCAAAAATACTTACATAAGTAAGTTTTCATTCAATGAAGGAAAAACTGTAATGATTCCGAGTTTATTGTTTCCTTTTCTTTTCAGGATGGCATCCTTCCGAGGACAAAAACAGTCATAAAGATAAGACATTAACTAAACCCCTTACACAGTTAAAGGAATGCATTGTCTGCATAATTATTTTATTTTATTATTATTTCGGTCATTTCACTTACAATGAGGTTGACTAGTTGTCTACGGGAGAGGTGACTGAGTGATTTTTCTGATTTGTATTCTTCTAGGATATCTTGACCACCAGGCTTCAGGCGCAGTACATTCTCAACCATATGCAGACAATTTAAAATATATACACACATTTAGTCAAATAGTTGCTCATCTACAACAAATGGTGTCATCCCCACAAAATAATCCCAGTATTAAAGCAGAACTAAATAACATTTTTACCTTCAATGTTTTAGAGTCCTTACAAAGGTTAATTGAGTTGTAGAAGTGTTTGAAGCGCTCACCAACCCCCTCTGGTGCATCTCTGCCAAAAACGGCACTTGCAAGTTGAGATGCAAAGACCTGACACAAGCCTCTGCTCATGCGCAGTTTCAGGCAAGATTTACAAGTTGCAAATGCTAATTCAATATCGTGACCTCTAGCAGTGCAAATTGGCGCTAAATCCACTTTATTTTGTCATCAGTGATGGCAGAGCTACTAAAGAGATGAAGAAAACCCTTTCCCAAAAACGGTATGCATTGTAGTCCAGAGCTGTGGTAGGATTACATACAATAGTGTGACTCACTGCAGGAAACTGTAGGGGGAACCTCAGAAATATTACTGAAATCTGCTTTAAAAAAGTGACCCAGGCAATAAATAAAAAAAAAAAAAACAAGAGTACCTCTTTTGCAGCATCTTTCTCAAGCACTTTCCTATTTGGTGTTTCTCTGTCTTGAGTCAAGGATGCCCTTCTAGGAGGTGACCACGGTTCGATGTCACTTGAAGGCATTAAAGTGTCTGTAAGAGGCAGAAGTCCATAGGTGACAGAGCTGAAAAGAGAGCTTTAGTAAACACACCATTGTTAAATAACAGACAAACTTGATTTCTCCATAGTGAACTAAATACTTTCTGCATCTTCATAAAAAAAAAAAATGTTTTACTTCTGGGGTTGCAAGATTAATCGCAATTGAATCACAAATTGAATGGAATTTGAAATGGAAAAATTGAATTAGGCAAGGCAAGGCTATTTTATTTATATCGCACAATTCATACACTGGGTAACTCAAAGTGCAGGAATAAAGGACAATTTACAAGATTTAGATTAAAAAACATAATTAAAACATTTTAAAATTAGAGTGCAGATAAAAAAAAAACTCTTTAAGTTGTAGTGTAGCCGGAGCTAAAAAGGAAGGTTTTTAACCTCCTCTTGAACATTGTTAAAGTTGAGGCTTGTTTTACTTCATCTGGGAGGTTGTTCCAGGTTTTTGCTGCATGAAACTTAAATGCTGCTTCACCCTGTTTAGTTCTAACTCTGGGCACGAGCAGAAGGCCTGTCCCAGATGTTCTCAGAGTCCAAGGAGGCTCATAAGCTACTAGCATTTCAGAAATATATTCTGGTGCTATACCATTTAGAGACTTGTAAACCAGCAGTGCTGTTTTAAAGTCTATTCTCTGAGCAGCAGCGTTCTGAATAAGCTGCAGCTGTCTTAACCCTCGTTTTGAGAGACCAGTGAGCAGGCCGTTACAGTAATCTAACCTGCTGGAGATAAAAGCATGAATAAGTCTCTCTAAGTCTGGTTGAGACATTATCCCTTATACTTTGGAAATGTTTTTAAGGTGACAAAATGCAAATGATGTAGTTGACTTAATGTGACTATTGAAATTCAAGTCTGAGTCCATGATGACCCCTAGATTTCTAACCTGGTTTTTAGATTTTTGAGAAAGAGACTCGAGGTGACTGCTTACACTTTCTCTTTGTTTCTGTGGCCCAAAGATGATTAGTTCAGTCTTGTCTCTGTTTAGTTGGAGAAAATTATTTTGCATCCACACATCAATCTGTTCGATGCAGTGACACAGTGAATGGATTGGTCCATTTTCACCTGCTGTGAGTGAAATGTAAATCTGAGTGTCATTTGCATAATTATGGTAGGATACGCCACAGCTGCGTATTAACTGGCCTAAAGGAAGCATGTAAAGATTGAATAATAGAGGTCCCAAGATAGACCCCTGTGGAACCCCACATGTCAGGACTATTTGGTCTGATACACAGTTACCAACAAAAACAAAGTACTTCCTGTCTTCAAGATAAAACTGAAACAATTTAAGAGCAGTTCCAGAGATACCTATCCATTTCTCTAATCTTTGTGACAGGATTTCATGGTCCACTGTATCAAATGCAGCACTCAAGTCCAACAGAACTAAGACAAAGACTTTGCCCGTGTCTGTGTTCAGATGGATGTCATTTGTGACTTCTATCTGGAGCTATGAAGCTGGGGATTCTGGAAATCCCATTGGTGAATCTGGGCTGGGGATGTGACAGAGATGGTGAGGTTCACAGAAGGTGTTGATGTTACTGGTTTTGATTAGCAAATCGCAAAAGTGGAGTTTTTGAAGTACCATAATTTACTGCACAAACAATAATATCCTGTCTTATTCTGCATAAAACTGCCTATGTTGTAGTTTAGATCTGTACAAACATGTTCTGAAATACATGAGATTCTTCTTTTAATAATTTGTCAGAGCATGCACTTTGAACAGAATAACATAAACCTCAATACTTTAGACAAATTGCAATTAATAATTTTTACAGCCCTAGTCCCAATAGAAACATACTACACTGTACTCACATTTGTCTAAGGCCTCGTCCACACAGACACGGGTATTTTTATAATCGGAGTTTTTCCTCATGCGTTTAAAAAAAAATCCCTTTCACACATGCTCGGTTTTAAAGAAATCTCTGTCTACATGAAAACGCAAAAACCTGCTATCAAGTGCTGTCAAGAGCATGCCACACCAGCAGGCGGCGATATCACCCTAATCGTAAAGGCATGTAGGCCAATCAGAAGCCTAACAAAAAGTTATTACCAGTTCCGGTAGGCTAACAAACATGGCGCACAGAGGAAAGGGAGTCATATGTTTGGAGTGATGATGAAGTTCAATTGTTTCTTACTCTCACACTTGAATACAAAGTTAGCAAAACTCAGGAAAACGTGGACTGAGAGTCTTGCCAGTCCTAGTATGCGCCCGACATTCTAGCGCTGTTCCTAGAGCAGTACCCTTCTGAGACGTCCCAAGAGTTTCCTCATCGTAAAGAGGTTATAACCAGGACCATCATCACCAACAAGCTTAAGGCAATACAGGGTAAGTACAGGCAAGCAGTGGATTCCAGTTGTAAAAGCGGCAATGGCAGAGTGGTTCTACTTTATTTTGAACTATGTGAGCAGATATGGGGTGGTTCTCCTGCAACGACAACCATTCCATCCGGTATAGAAACAACATATGTCGATACGGCCTCATCACAGTTCAGATTCTGCATCTTCTACACTTGATCTCCCGGCTGCGGAAATGTCTCCTGTGTCTGATCAACTTCAAGACTCTGATGGCAGCACTTTGGCCCTCTCAGTGGTGAAGGAGAGGAGAGCTCTACTTAATGTATGTATCCTTAAGAAGTGTATTTTGTTTATAAAAGTAGAATGCAGATTAACTCTATATACACACCGATACCGGTGTGTCTGTTGCAGTGGTGGAATAAGTACCGGATCATTTACTTAAGTAAAAGTAGCAATAGCACAGTAGAAAGGTACTCTGTTACAAGTAAAAGTCTTGTATTAAAAATTGTAAAAGTACAAAGGTATAAGCATATATGTTTCAATAAAAGCACAAGTTAAGTACCAAAAGAAAAAATGCTAAATTAGTTTCAGAAAACAGATATTTTATTACTGGAGAACTTATCAATGTGTTAATGTGTTCATCATGTTAAGTTTACAACTGGTAAAGGCAGGGATAACTTTAAAAGCATAGTTCACTTTAAAATGAAAATTCTGTCATCATTTACTCACCCTCAAGTTGTTTCAAACCTGTATGAATTTATTTCTTCTGCTGAACATAAAGGAAGATATTTTGAAGAATGTCAGTAACCGACTAGTTAACTGTAAACATTGACTTCCATAGTAGAAAAAATACTATGGAAGTCAATGTTTCAGTTAACTAGTTGGTTGACTAGTTATAATGCCTCCACCACCACAACCATTCAACATGTCACCATACCAAACCAGGGGTCCTTATGGGCACGTGTATGCATCTGCACCACCACCCAACACTACACCTGCCACATTTCCACCCAACACTACACCTGCTACATTTCCACCCAACACTACACCTGCCACATTTCCACCCAACACTACACCTGCCACATTTCCACCCAACACTACACCTGCCACATTTCCACCCAACACTACACCTGCCACATTTCCACCCAACACTACACCTGCCACATTTCCACCCAACACTACACCTGCCAGATTTCCACCCAACACTACACCTGCCACATTTCCACCCAACACTACACCTGCCACATTTCCACTCAACACTACACCTGCCACATTTCCACTCAACACTACACCTGCCACATTTCCACCCAACACTACACCTGCCACATTTCCACCCAACACTACACCTGCCACATTTCCACCCAACACTACACCTGCCACATTTCCACCCAACACTACTGTAAGTGTGTCACCACACACACCTGGGTCTACCTCACCTGTGCAGGGAATCAGACCGTTTTCATTCACACAAGCTCTTTTCCAGGATGACATTTGAAGTTCTTGACAAAAAAACATTAGAAAGCTGTTGTTTGGGCTTCATCTTTATATTTATTTAATTTTTTATTATACTTTCACTTTGTGTTCAAAGACTGTTGAAGTACACCTGTTTTTGAGGTGTTAAATGTTAGATTGTTGTTAGGCGGCTTCAATATTGTATTTAAAAAAAAAAAAAAAAAAAAGTGTTTCACGCATTATTACCTTGGGGCTGTCCTCAGTGTACCCCTCATCCTTACTAATCAAACACAATTGACAAAAATTAGTCCCACTAAAAGATTCTGTAAACCTAAGAATTGAATGCATGCAAGTTATCTCCTGTTATTTGTGAAATTGTCCCATATATCAGCTGAGAAGGGTAGATCCACACCTTGAGTTTCAGGTGTCTTCATATCATTTATCAAAGGCTGCAAAATGGTATCAAATCCATAAGTTTTAACATAATCAGAATGAAAGAGGGCTACAAGATGAATGTTCTTTACAGCAGAGTTAAACCTTGGTGGCTAATTTCTCAAAACAAAATATAATGCACCAACTTTATGAGTACCACGTTTCGAACTCCGGAAAGTTGCGGTTTTGAAGTCGTCATAATAAATTTGAATTTGTAAAGCATTTTTGTGTTTTTTTTTAGGCTACAGTTTCAACAAGTTGCTTACAAATATCAGAAGTTCAGCATATAAATTTTAAAGTTTCCAAAATGGGAATGTATATAAAAGTGTCTCTCACCAGGACTTGACTGTATGTCCCTGTAGCTTTATTTCTCCTCATATCAAAGCAAACACCCAGCATAACTTCTTGTGGTTCCACTACTTCCCACTTTTTTAGTTTCTGTATTTAAATAAACAAATAGATTGTCAAAAGATTCTAAACTGTTTTCCAATTTATTTTAAATAGACAGCATAAACAGCAGACAGGATTTTTTTCTTTTATCTGAGAATGCAGCTCACAAGTAAAATCCTCCAAATCGTTTACAATAGAAGAAACAGCTTCCCAATGATTGAGGCGCAGAGTTTCCCAATGATTGAGGCACAGATTTTTGTATTAATTTTGTGTAGACATGACTCATTATTTTCAAATATTAAAAATTCATTCTGTGAATTAAGAGCAGCAAGACCACTTTCATTTGTTCCTGAGCAGTTCTAAAGTTGGCTTGATGTGAGTCAGACATTGAAGCCATATTGTCTGATTATCTTCCCTCTCATGAACAGTATTTGAACTGACGTCTACAATCATCCATCCATCTTCTTCCGCTTATCCGGGGCCGGGTCGCGGGGGCAGCAGTCTAAGCAGAGAAGCCCAGACTTCCCTCTCCCCAGACACTTCCTCCAGCTCTTCCAGGGGGATACCGAGGCGTTCCCAGGCCAGCCGAGAGACATAGTCCCTCCAGCGTGTCCTAGGTCTTTCCCGGGGTCTCCTCCCGGTGGGACATGCCCGGAACACCTCCCTAGGGAGGCGTCCGGGAGGCATCCGAAACAGATGCCCGAGCCACCTCAGCTGGCTCCTCTCGATGTGAAGGAGCAGCGGCTCTACTTTGAGCCCCTCCCGAGTGACCGAGCTCCTCACCCTATCTCTAAGGGAGCGCCCCGCCACTCTGCGGAGAAAGCTCATTTCGGCCGCCTGTATCCGGGATCTTGTTCTTTCGGTCATGACCCAAACTTCATGACCATAGGTGAGAGTGGGAACGTAGATTGACTGGTAAATCGAGAGCTTTGCCTTACAGCTTAGCTCCTTCTTCACCACGACAGACCGGTACATCGACCGCATTACTGCAGAAGCTGCACCGATCCGTCTGTCAATCTCACGCTCCTTCCTTCCCTCACTCGTGAACAAGACCCCGAGATACTTGAACTCCTCCACTTGAGGCAGGAGCTCTCCAGCAACCTGAAGGGGGCAAGCCACCCTTTTCCGACTAAGAACCATGGACTCAGACTTGGAGGTGCTGATCCTCATCCCAGCCGCTTCACACTCGGCTGCAAACCGCCCCAGTGAACATTGAAGGTCCTGGCTTGATGGAGCCAACAGGACAACATCATCTGCAAAAAGCAGAGACGAAATCCTGTGGTCCCCAAGCCAGACTCCCTCTGGCCCCTGGCTGCGCCTAGAAATCCTGTCCATAAAGATAATGAACAGGACCGGTGACAAAGGGCAGCCCTGCCGAGTCCAACATTCACCGGGAACAGGTCTGACTTACTGCCGGCAATGCGAACCAAGCTCCTGCTCCGGTCGTACAGGGACCGGATAGCCCTTAGCAAAGGGCCCCGGACCCCATACTCCCAGAGCACCCCCCACAGGGCACCACGAGGGACACAGTTGAATGCCTTTTCCAGATCCACAAAGCACATGTGGACTGGTTGGGCAAACTCCCATAAACCCTCCAGCACCCTGGAGAGGGTATAGAGCTGGTCCAGTGTTCCACGACCGGGACGAAAACCGCATTGTTCCTCCTGGATCTGAGGTTCGACTATCGGCCGCATTCTCCTCTCCAGTACCCTGGAGGTGGAGATCACACTCCTCAGCCTCCCGGGGAGGCTGAGGAGTGTGATCCCTCTGTAGTTGGAACACACCCTCCGGTCCCCCTTCTTAAAAAGAGGGACCACCACCCCGGTCTGCCAGTCCAGAGGTACTGTCCCCAAACGCCAAGCGATGTTGCAGAGGCGTGTCAACCAAGACAGCCCCACAACATCCAGAGACTTGAGGTACTCAGGGCGTATCTCATCTACCCCCGGTGCCTTGTCACCGAGGAGTTTACCAACTACCTCAGTGACTTCAGCCTGAGTGACGGACGAGTCCACCTCTGAGCCCTCGGCCTCTGCTTCCTCAGTGGAAGACGTGACTCTGGGGTTGAGGAGATCCTCAGTATTCCTTCCACCGTCCAACAATATCCCCAGTTGAGGTCAGCAGATTCCCACCTCCACTGTAAACAGTGTTGGCAGGGCACTGCTTCCCCCTCCTGAGGCGCGGACGGTTTGCCAGAATTTCTTCGAGGCCGACCGATAGTCTTTTTCCATGGCCTCACCGAACTCCTCCCAGACCCGAGTTTTTGCTTCCACAACCACCCGTGCTGCAGCCCGCTTGGCCTGCCGATACCTATCAGCTGCCTCAGGAGTCCCACAAGCCAACCAGGCTCGATAGGTCTCCTTCTTCAGCTTGACGGCATCCCTTACTTCCGGTGTCCACCACCGGGTTCGGGATTGCCGCCACGACAGGCACCGGAGACTTTGCGGCCACAGCGAGTAGCTGCGTCGACAATGGAGGTGGAAAACATGGTCCACTCAGACTCAATGTCTCCAGTCTCCTCGGAATCTGGTCGAAGCTCTGTCGGAGGTGGGAGTTGAAGATCTCTCTGACAGGGGACTCGGCCAAGCGTTCCCAACAGACCCTCACAGTGCGTTTGGGTCTGCCAAGTCTGTCCGACCTTCTCCCCTGCCATCGGATCCAACTCACCACCAGGTGGTGATCAGTTGACAGCTCCGCCCCTCTCTTCACCCGAGTGTTCAAGACATACGGTCGGAGGTCAGATGAAACAACTACAAAGTCGATCATCGACCTCCGGCCAAGGGTGTCCTGGTGCCACGTGCACTGATGGACACCCTTATGCTTGAACATGGTGTTTGTTATGGACAAACTGTTGCTAGCACAGAAGTCCAATAACAGAACACCACTCGGGTTCAGATCAGGGGGGCCGTTCCTCCCAATCACGCCCCTCCAGGTGTCACTGTCGCTACCCACGTGAGCGTTGAAGTCCCCAGTAGAACGATGGAGTCCCGGTTGGAGCGCTTTCCAGCACCCCTCCCAGAGTCTCCAAGAAGGCCGGGTACTCTGCACTGCCATTTGGCCCATAAGCACAAACAACTGTGAGAGACCTATCCCGACCCGAAGGCGCAGGGAAGCGACCCTCGTTCACCGGGTGAACTCCAACACATGGCGACTGAGCCGGTGGGCAATTAGCAAACCCACACCGGCCCGCCGCCTCTCACCGCAGGCAACTCCAGAGTAGTGGAGAGTCCAGCCTCTCTCGAGGATTTGGGTTCCAGAGCCCAAGCTGTGCGTGGAGGTGAGCCCGACTATCTCTAGTCGGTATCTCTCAACCTCCCGCACAAGCTCAGGCTCCTTACCCGCCAGCGAGGTGACATTCCATGTCCCTAGAGCCAGATTCTGTGTCCGGGGATTGGGTCGTCGAGGCTCCCGCCTTCGACTGCCACCCAATCCACATTGCACCGGCCCCTTACGGTTCCTCCTGCAGGTGGTGGGCCCACGGGAGGTTGGTCCCACGTCGCTCTTTCGAGTTGAGCCCGGCCGGGCCCCGTGGGGAAAGACCCGGCCACCAGACGCTCGCATGCGAGCCCCAACCCCGGGCCTGGCTCCAGGGTGGGGCCCCGGTTGCGCCATACCGGGCGACGTCATGGTCCTTGGTGTGAACTTCTCCATAAAGGGTTCTGAACCGCACTTTGTCTGGCCCGTCACCTAGGACCTGTTTGCCTTGGGAGACCCTACCAGGGGCATAAAGCCCCCGACAACATAGCTCCTAGGATCATCCGGGCACTCAAACCCCTCCACCACGATAAGGTGGCGGTTCAAGGAGGGGGTCTACAATCATCCTGTGCACAAAACAATTTGAACTTTGAGTTTGGATAAAAACTGTGAACGAGTCTCAAATGACTTATTAGAAACTGGCACATTCCAAAGAGAGACTTGCAAATGAAACATTTAAACATTTTAACATTCATTTAAAAGTCTTGCCCGTAACTCACAAAGTCTAGGGGACTTATCATTTGATTTGACATCAATGCTATAGATGGTGGTTTGAATGAAGCTGTAGAACTGCACAAAAAGATTTGTACAATGTGTACAAAGACAAAGTGGGCTTTAAACAGCTCATCAAAGGCACCCAATGAGCTGGTGGCTTGACAGGGGATCGGCTGCTCGTCAACGGCCTGTACAAAACAAACTTAAAATTCTCATTTTCTCCAAATCTTTCAGCTGCCGCCAGTAAGGCCTGGTGTTTCAGTCAGACGTTTGGCCTCCATTAATATGTTAGGCTTGGGAAAACTGGGTCATCTCTTCAGCATTCTTAATTCAGTCTCTGCTCCAAAAAGGAGAGTGAAGTCTTGATTGATCTGTAATAGAGAAGAAGAATTAGGTACAAATCTTTAAAAGTGTAAATTATGATTTTTTTTTCGAGCAAAACTTTACCAGTCCTTTGACATCCAGAAATTGCGTAAATATTTTGAAGACCTTTGTGGTCATCTCAGAGTCATTCACAAGGTTCTGGCCATATTCTAGTGTACTTTTCATTTTTTGAAACACACTTGCAACATCAGTGGAGTGCCCAAGAAACGATAAGGCCTCCTGCATGCATCTCCTCTTAGCTGCTCCCCACTGACGTGTTGGTTGATCTTCTGCGTTATGGTCCCTGTTCTGGCTCTTCTGATGCTTCTTGTCTGGTCGCTTAAGCACTTTTTCACACCTTAAACACTGTCTTCAAACGCCATGCCAAGTACCCTGTTCCTCTTTCTGCATCACTGAAGTGTATCGTGTTATAACATATAGTAAGCGAGAAACGTGAGTAAGTAAACATTGGGTTTAAAGGCATTAAAAAAGAGCCAAAATCTGAAAGGACAAAAGACTTGATAATCATATCCAATTTTAATAATCGAGCATTTGTTTTTGTATATTATGAAAAATGTATTATAAAAAATTACCCTGACATACAAAATAAAATTGCATCATTTGCAGTTTGTTGGTTGAATATTTTACAGCGAGGTCAATTTAAGATATGATTTTAAGTCTTCCTAAAAAATAATTAAGTGTTGAAGGTTAAAAATTTGGATTATTTTCCAGTTACATATTACAGTAATTGCACTCAAAACAATGTTTAAATAAACAAACATTTGCACTCCACTCCCAAACCAGGTGATCAGTTTCATCAATACAGGCATTTTGTATTATCCAAAAATACTTACATAAGTAAGTTTTCATTCAATGAAGGAAAAACTGTAATGATTCCGAGTTTATTGTTTCCTTTTCTTTTCAGGATGGCATCCTTCCGAGGACAAAAACAGTCATAAAGATAAGACATTAACTAAACCCCTTACACAGTTAAAGGAATGCATTGTCTGCATAATTATTTTATTTTATTATTATTTCGGTCATTTCACTTACAATGAGGTTGACTAGTTGTCTACGGGAGAGGTGACTGAGTGATTTTTCTGATTTGTATTCTTCTAGGATATCTTGACCACCAGGCTTCAGGCGCAGTACATTCTCAACCATATGCAGACAATTTAAAATATATACACACATTTAGTCAAATAGTTGCTCATCTACAACAAATGGTGTCATCCCCACAAAATAATCCCAGTATTAAAGCAGAACTAAATAACATTTTTACCTTCAATGTTTTAGAGTCCTTACAAAGGTTAATTGAGTTGTAGAAGTGTTTGAAGCGCTCACCAACCCCCTCTGGTGCATCTCTGCCAAAAACGGCACTTGCAAGTTGAGATGCAAAGACCTGACACAAGCCTCTGCTCATGCGCAGTTTCAGGCAAGATTTACAAGTTGCAAATGCTAATTCAATATCGTGACCTCTAGCAGTGCAAATTGGCGCTAAATCCACTTTATTTTGTCATCAGTGATGGCAGAGCTACTAAAGAGATGAAGAAAACCCTTTCCCAAAAACGGTATGCATTGTAGTCCAGAGCTGTGGTAGGATTACATACAATAGTGTGACTCACTGCAGGAAACTGTAGGGGGAACCTCAGAAATATTACTGAAATCTGCTTTAAAAAAGTGACCCAGGCAATAAATAAAAAAAAAAAAAACAAGAGTACCTCTTTTGCAGCATCTTTCTCAAGCACTTTCCTATTTGGTGTTTCTCTGTCTTGAGTCAAGGATGCCCTTCTAGGAGGTGACCACGGTTCGATGTCACTTGAAGGCATTAAAGTGTCTGTAAGAGACGACGAAGTCCATAGGTGACAGAGCTGAAAAGAGAGCTTTAGTAAACACACCATTGTTAAATAACAGACAAACTTGATTTCTCCATAGTGAACTAAATACTTTCTGCATCTTCATAAAAAAAAAAAATGTTTTACTTCTGGGGTTGCAAGATTAATCGCAATTGAATCACAAATTGAATGGAATTTGAAATGGAAAAATTGAATTAGGCAAGGCAAGGCTATTTTATTTATATCGCACAATTCATACACTGGGTAACTCAAAGTGCAGGAATAAAGGACAATTTACAAGATTTAGATTAAAAAACATAATTAAAACATTTTAAAATTAGAGTGCAGATAAAAAAAAAACTCTTTAAGTTGTAGTGTAGCCGGAGCTAAAAAGGAAGGTTTTTAACCTCCTCTTGAACATTGTTAAAGTTGAGGCTTGTTTTACTTCATCTGGGAGGTTGTTCCAGGTTTTTGCTGCATGAAACTTAAATGCTGCTTCACCCTGTTTAGTTCTAACTCTGGGCACGAGCAGAAGGCCTGTCCCAGATGTTCTCAGAGTCCAAGGAGGCTCATAAGCTACTAGCATTTCAGAAATATATTCTGGTGCTATACCATTTAGAGACTTGTAAACCAGCAGTGCTGTTTTAAAGTCTATTCTCTGAGCAGCAGCGTTCTGAATAAGCTGCAGCTGTCTTAACCCTCGTTTTGAGAGACCAGTGAGCAGGCCGTTACAGTAATCTAACCTGCTGGAGATAAAAGCATGAATAAGTCTCTCTAAGTCTGGTTGAGACATTATCCCTTATACTTTGGAAATGTTTTTAAGGTGACAAAATGCAAATGATGTAGTTGACTTAATGTGACTATTGAAATTCAAGTCTGAGTCCATGATGACCCCTAGATTTCTAACCTGGTTTTTAGATTTTTGAGAAAGAGACTCGAGGTGACTGCTTACACTTTCTCTTTGTTTCTGTGGCCCAAAGATGATTAGTTCAGTCTTGTCTCTGTTTAGTTGGAGAAAATTATTTTGCATCCACACATCAATCTGTTCGATGCAGTGACACAGTGAATGGATTGGTCCATTTTCACCTGCTGTGAGTGAAATGTAAATCTGAGTGTCATTTGCATAATTATGGTAGGATACGCCACAGCTGCGTATTAACTGGCCTAAAGGAAGCATGTAAAGATTGAATAATAGAGGTCCCAAGATAGACCCCTGTGGAACCCCACATGTCAGGACTATTTGGTCTGATACACAGTTACCAACAAAAACAAAGTACTTCCTGTCTTCAAGATAAAACTGAAACAATTTAAGAGCAGTTCCAGAGATACCTATCCATTTCTCTAATCTTTGTGACAGGATTTCATGGTCCACTGTATCAAATGCAGCACTCAAGTCCAACAGAACTAAGACAAAGACTTTGCCCGTGTCTGTGTTCAGATGGATGTCATTTGTGACTTCTATCTGGAGCTATGAAGCTGGGGGGGGGGGGATTCTGGAAATCCCATTGGTGAATCTGGGCTGGGGATGTGACAGAGATGGTGAGGTTCACAGAAGGTGTTGATGTTACTGGTTTTGATTAGCAAATCGCAAAAGTGGAGTTTTTGAAGTACCATAATTTACTGCACAAACAATAATATCCTGTCTTATTCTGCATAAAACTGCCTATGTTGTAGTTTAGATCTGTACAAACATGTTCTGAAATACATGAGATTCTTCTTTTAATAATTTGTCAGAGCATGCACTTTGAACAGAATAACATAAACCTCAATACTTTAGACAAATTGCAATTAATAATTTTTACAGCCCTAGTCCCAATAGAAACATACTACACTGTACTCACATTTGTCTAAGGCCTCGTCCACACAGACACGGGTATTTTTATAATCGGAGTTTTTCCTCATGCGTTTAAAAAAAAATCCCTTTCACACATGCTCGGTTTTAAAGAAATCTCTGTCTACATGAAAACGCAAAAACCTGCTATCAAGTGCTGTCAAGAGCATGCCACACCAGCAGGCGGCGATATCACCCTAATCGTAAAGGCATGTAGGCCAATCAGAAGCCTAACAAAAAGTTATTACCAGTTCCGGTAGGCTAACAAACATGGCGCACAGAGGAAAGGGGGAGTCATATGTTTGGAGTGATGATGAAGTTCAATTGTTTCTTACTCTCACACTTGAATACAAAGTTAGCAAAACTCAGGAAAACGTGGACTGAGAGTCTTGCCAGTCCTAGTACGCCGACATTCTAGCGCTGTTCCTAGAGCAGTACCCTTCTGAGACGTCCCAAGAGTTTCCTCATCGTAAAGAGGTTATAACCAGGACCATCATCACCAACAAGCTTAAGGCAATACAGGGTAAGTACAGGCAAGCAGTGGATTCCAGTTGTAAAAGCGGCAATGGCAGAGTGGTTCTACTTTATTTTGAACTATGTGAGCAGATATGGGGTGGTTCTCCTGCAACGACAACCATTCCATCCGGTATAGAAACAACATATGTCGATACGGCCTCATCACAGTTCAGATTCTGCATCTTCTACACTTGATCTCCCGGCTGCGGAAATGTCTCCTGTGTCTGATCAACTTCAAGACTCTGATGGCAGCACTTTGGCCCTCTCAGTGGTGAAGGAGAGGAGAGCTCTACTTAATGTATGTATCCTTAAGAAGTGTATTTTGTTTATAAAAGTAGAATGCAGATTAACTCTATATACACACCGATACCGGTGTGTCTGTTGCAGTGGTGGAATAAGTACCGGATCATTTACTTAAGTAAAAGTAGCAATAGCACAGTAGAAAGGTACTCTGTTACAAGTAAAAGTCTTGTATTAAAAATTGTAAAAGTACAAAGGTATAAGCATATATGTTTCAATAAAAGCACAAGTTAAGTACCAAAAGAAAAAATGCTAAATTAGTTTCAGAAAACAGATATTTTATTACTGGAGAACTTATCAATGTGTTAATGTGTTCATCATGTTAAGTTTACAACTGGTAAAGGCAGGGATAACTTTAAAAGCATAGTTCACTTTAAAATGAAAATTCTGTCATCATTTACTCACCCTCAAGTTGTTTCAAACCTGTATGAATTTATTTCTTCTGCTGAACATAAAGGAAGATATTTTGAAGAATGTCAGTAACCGACTAGTTAACTGTAAACATTGACTTCCATAGTAGAAAAAAAATACTATGGAAGTCAATGTTTCCAGTTAACTAGTTGGTTGACTAGTTATAATGCCTCCACCACCACAACCATTCAACATGTCACCATACCAAACCAGGGGTCCTTATGGGCACGTGTATGCATCTGCACCACCACCCAACACTACACCTGCCACATTTCCACCCAACACTACACCTGCTACATTTCCACCCAACACTACACCTGCCACATTTCCACCCAACACTACACCTGCCACATTTCCACCCAACACTACACCTGCCACATTTCCACCCAACACTACACCTGCCACATTTCCACCCAACACTACACCTGCCACATTTCCACCCAACACTACACCTGCCAGATTTCCACCCAACACTACACCTGCCACATTTCCACCCAACACTACACCTGCCACATTTCCACTCAACACTACACCTGCCACATTTCCACTCAACACTACACCTGCCACATTTCCACCCAACACTACACCTGCCACATTTCCACCCAACACTACACCTGCCACATTTCCACCCAACACTACACCTGCCACATTTCCACCCAACACTACTGTAAGTGTGTCACCACACACACCTGGGTCTACCTCACCTGTGCAGGGAATCAGACCGTTTTCATTCACACAAGCTCTTTTCCAGGATGACATTTGAAGTTCTTGACAAAAAAACATTAGAAAGCTGTTGTTTGGGCTTCATCTTTATATTTATTTAATTTTTTATTATACTTTCACTTTGTGTTCAAAGACTGTTGAAGTACACCTGTTTTTGAGGTGTTAAATGTTAGATTGTTGTTAGGCGGCTTCAATATTGTATTTAGAAAACAATTATTGAAAAAAAAAGGTCTGTTTTGTTTTTAATGGACTGTTAAACCCTTTAAGTTTGTAGTACAAAAGATTTTCTGTAAAGGAAGCCCGTCTACATTTAAGTTATGAGGTGTAGCGTACTGTTGTGAATATTTTATTAATTAATAAGTAATATGAATATAAATTATGTAAATTAATAAATTAATATTTTGATATCAAAATATTCTCTCGTTAGGGGGTACCACTCAGAGTCATAGTTCTGGGAACTAATTATGTTAATAAGTCTCAATCTGGAGGAAGCAAATTCTCCCTAGTTTTCGAACATTTCCTAATATAAACAAAGAAACCTTTAATGTCTTTTGGGGGTTTTATTAAAGATTATACAAGGTTAAACAATGAATAATGGAATGGACACAAAGGAATAATTAGAGACAAATGATGAGGGTAATTAACACAAGACAATGATTGACATGGAACAATTGTTTACTTGTTAGAACCTTTGGTGGAGTAAAGTAAGTTTAACCATTGTTTTATGCTAATTGCTTGGAGTTGTTACGGAGGGTTAAGGGGATGGTTAGGCGGCTTAATTAAAGGACAATTAGCGGCTATTTGAAGATCTTATGGAAAAGGTTTTGCTGGGCCTACTGTGAATGACAATATACAGTTTTATAACGCCATACACCAGTGTTACGTGTTCAACTCACTCTGTCGTGGTGGCGCTCAGCTGTCCGAGAGCAGAGGTCCAAAGTTCTTCTTTAGAACGTTCCGCGCGGGTCCAACAGCTGATGGTTTTCAAGCACCAGAGGGCGTCACGTGATACGAAGGTCCCGAGAGGGGCCGTGAAGCTCCGTAGCAGGGAAAGAAAGGCGTTCTGTTATTGTCTTTGAGTGGAAGGCCTTTACCAGCAGTTGAGGTTAACGTCTTTGACAAAAAGGTTCGCTGGAGAGGCTTAAAAATGGTCTTTCCTGGATTAACGAGGGCTATCTTTGCTTAGCGTACTCGTTTCAAGAAAAAGGACTTCAAAAATTAAATTCCGTCTCAGGAATTTGACGTCATCCAGCAGGAAAGTTTTTCAAAACAAAATCAATGTGTTGAGTCTTTAAAAAGATGAAAAATTCACGTTTACACGGTGTGTGCCGTGGGCTAGAAGCTTGAAAGGTACGAAAGTAAAATAAGTAAAGGTAAAGATTTAAGAAGGTACACAAGAGGTAAGCTAGAAGAGAGTAGAACAAGCGTAAGTGCACACAAGAGGGCAATTTCAAGAGCGTAAAAGAAGAGATAGATTTCCGGGCTGCAGGGCCTTTAGTAATCAACGTGAAGAGGGCGTGTTTACACACGTTTGGTAAAAGGGGAGTTTTTACTAAAGTTTAGCATTTGGGAATAAACTTCTCTGCTCCACCAAATAACAAGAATAATAATAATAAGAAATGTTTTTACAATTTTGTTAATAGCAAACACATGCGCATTATTCGCTGCTTGACCTGAAAACATAGAATAATTCATTTTATTACACAGCCAGCTCTAAGGGTGATGAAAAAGGAAGTCTCTTATATCGTTATCACTCAAGATCCTGTAAGGAACAATATGAAGAGTAAACATTCAACACGATAACCATTAATACACACTTAAAATGGCACAGGATACAACATTTCCATTAGTTTCGAAGCAGAGTCGTTACTCTGCTCAACCTCAGGAGGGCAGTTTTCAATCATTTTTAGAAGACTAGGATGAAAGAACTTTCCCCTGTGTCTGGCTTGTTTCAATACACAAATCGTATATTTTGCGATTTAAGATGTGTCAAATGCCGCCAGAAAGTCTAGCTTTTCCATGAGATAACACTTTCACGTCCTTTGAAGTGTTGAAAAACAAAGTTGTAAATAAAGTTCACTCCTTGTTGCTGTCTGTTAATACAACATCGGGGAACATCTGGTGCAGATTAGCAAAGAGTTGCTAATCAAATTTTCTTTGGTTTTCCTCAGTCTGAATAAACAGTTGTAAGGGTCTGAAAAGGGTCGGTAAAGAGTCAAATGTGTAAATCTGTAATCCTTGAAGGCTGTTGGTTCCAGGTACGAAAGGGAGGTCACTACAGAGGTCAGGTCGGTAGTATTCTTTAACCCTTTAGGTGCCAGGGTTTATTTTTAAAAATACAGATTTTTGAGATCCAAATTTCAAAAGGCTGTGGTTTGAAAATGATAAGAGATAGAGTCCTACTCTAAACTAGAAAAATGTCAAGTATAACCCAAAGTATATGAATGAATACATTTTATGCATCTAATTTGCATATAATTTGCATACCATGACTTTATATATTGGTGGTTATATTATTTACAGTACATACAGACTCATAAACATATTATAATAGTTTTTTTTTCTCTTTTCGGTCTTTTTTCTGAAATTAAATTAATTATAACAGTAATTTGTAAAAGCAACATTACCAAAATAAAAAATAACTACAACTTCTAATATACCATAACTAGTAAAATGTATGTAAATAGATGTGAGAAATATACACATGTACTGTAGGTGTAGCTTTATATTTTCTTATCCATCAAAATGCATAGTTTGTAGTTTTTTTAGAGTGTGGGTCCTCTCAAAAGGCACAGCACACAGCCATTTCATTACTATCACTGCTTTGATTAGAGCATTTGCGCTGACTCTGTTTACCCCCTGCCTCTCCCTCCTCGACTGGGTAAAGTGTCAGGATAAACAACACATATTTCTCCCAAACAGCTGTCAGTAGAAGCCGCATTATTCCTGACCTCTCTGTCACTACCGCGGCCACGGCGAGTACACCCGCCCCGGCTCCTGTCACCTGTGCTAAAGGTAAAGCAGAGGGTGCTACGTGCACACGATTTCCCTTCTCAATGCCCGTCACTACCGCGGCCAGAGCGACTAGTTTCTCCTGTTTCTTTCACTGATGTTGGGCAAAATGTTTGAAAAACAGCGTGTGCTGTAGCTACAGAGAGAGGCACGATCAGCAGCACGGCTGTCCAAGTCACACACACACTCTCACTCTCGCTCATACTCACTTTTACTCGGCTGAAAAGACTCTAAAGGTAGATGTTCTCCATCAGAACCAGAGTCAGCCATTACTAAAGCTAAAGCTTCATCACAGGTGTGTTTTTTTATTTGTCATTTTTGCGGTTAGCACCTAGCATGCAGAGAATGAGGCTTCTACTGAGCCGGTCCTGACACTCCCACTGAGACGCTAGTTTGAAGTCTTCTCCTACGAATTTTTTTAATGGCAACACATGGTAATATGTACTAGAAACAAAGTACAGGGTGTCTGACATCCGGTGGAAGGGAGTGGAAACATAATTTAGCACATAAACCGGAAATAGCGGCTGTTTTTTCCGGTTAAGTTAACCCTCTAAGCGCCAAAGTTGCAATTTTGCGACTTTGGCGTTTAGAGGGTTAAGTTACCATTTTTGACACTGGTTATGATCATTATGTTAATTTGTTAATTTGTGATGAAACTCAGGCAGGTTGTGAACTTGTGACTTTTTGTGCAGTGGCTGATTCAGTTCTAACAATGTGAAGAATGTATTTAATACAAAGAGTTTCAATATTGTACATGTCTGAGTGAGTGTTTATTTAACATAAGACAATGCCATGTGTGAACTGTAGATGCCTTAAACTCACAAGGACATGAAAACCACATACATCATTTTCATATAAAATTGTCTTAATGGATTTCCTGCAACAAAACAACACCGTTTGACTTAAGGCACTTAACAGTTTTTCACATGTTCAGGATTACACTTTATAGACCATAAGCAGGTTTGACTGGCATGTAACACACCCTCATGTACAAAGCAGAGAAGACAGTGTCCAGCAGATAGAAGTCCCCTTTATGAATCAAGAAATTCAGTAAGTACTCTCCTGACCCTTTTCCCTTCTGCTGTGATGCAGTCTGTGTGTCTGGCTGGTTGTCCTTGTCATGCTCAACTGCCTCATTGACTCTGTTCTCGTCCATCGTCTCCTTGGTGGCCTTACAGTAGTTATGGAGCACAAAACAGGCATAGATGACAAAGGGAAGGTCATTTAGATTAATGGCCATCGTCCTTCTCAATGCTCCAAATCGTGCTTTCAATCTGCCAAAGGCGCATTCAATAACCATTCTGGCTCGACATAAGGAGAGTCCAAAATACTGTTCCTGAACATTGCTTTCCCCATTTGCATACTCCTTCATCAGGTAGGGAAGCAAAGGATACACTGGGTCCCCAAGATGAAAAAACTGGAATGGGCTCCTCATGTTCTAAAATGTGTTTGTTTTTTTTTGAGAAAGAGATTGTGCCATTTTCCAAATGTGTGTTCAGCATTGAATTTGCAAACATTTGGGCGTCATGGACACTACCTGGCCATTTGACTACTACATCAATAAATGAATATTTGTAGTCACATGTGGTTTATATGTTAAAACCTACCCTTTCTGTTCAAGTAATTCATAGCATTTGTAGATGGCTGCTTAATTTCTACGTGGGTCCCATCCACAGCACCAATGCACTGAGGAATGCCATGGGCTCGGTGAAACCCCGCTACAAGTTTGTTTACTTTGGACTCAGTGACAGGTAACTGTATATACACAAGGCCCAAGTGGACAGTAATTACTTCACATACATACCTTATTATTTTAGACACCACCTGTCTTGATAATCCAAAGGCATTTGCAGTCTTGCGTAATCTCCCCACGTCTGCTAAATAGTACAGTGTGCAGGCAATTTCTTTGACAACACTGACAGGCGATCTCATTACAGTTGTCTGCCCTTCAATGTACGGGCAAAGCAGCTCACTCAAAGTCAACAGTGATGTCATCGACAAACGAAAATTCTCTCTCCATTCTTCAGCAACAACCACTTTGTTCTCAAAGTTGTCCCACCAGCTAGAGGTCCGACCGGGTCTCATCCAAAACCGGCGAGGGCGGCAGTGGGGTCTCTGTTGAGGGATTGTTGTCATTACCAATGCCCTGCGTAGAATTTCATTTTGACGCCTCTATTCCTCAATATAATAATATATCTGAGCATGTATCTGTGTACATGCTACAAGCAGCCCTGTTAGCACAGTTACTATAAGCAATATGTGGGCGACGTCCGCCATTGCACAGAATTGTCAAGAAAGCAGTCAGCGGCGCACAATCTGACGTCGCAAGGCAAAAACGCCGGTTTTACTGTCCACACGACAACGCTGCAATCGGCGTTTCTGAAAATCCACACCCTGGCAGGGGTTTTCAAAAATGTTCGGTTTCAGTGACCTGATACTGCGTTTCCGTGTGGACGAACGGCCGAACCGTGTAAAAAAAAGTCACGGTTATAAAAATACCCTTTCCATGTGGACTAGGCCTAAAAGACAATCTTTCATTTTCAGACAGAAGTCAGGTTGGCCTCCACCAGTTTGACAAGCAAATCTTCCTCAATCTCTGTATCAGTCTGTTAGGATTTTTCTATTAAGATGCATCTTTATAACTGTTTATACTTGTTAGTGTCACAGCCCTACGGCTCTGGTCCTTGCGATCACCAAATACGTACCACAGAGAATACAAGCAGGGACTGAGTTTACAGTGATAAGTAAGTTTATTAAAAAAAGGTTAAAAGGAAGTGTAAGTAAAAACAGTAAAAAGGCCTCATATAAATAATTAAAAACAAGTTGTATATAAAAAGAAAGGCCAAAAAGGCAGTGGGGTGTCGGCAGTCTATTAGAAGACGATGGTAGTTATTCCTGCCTTCAGTCCATCCCGCGAAGACCTGTCGGTCCGTCCTATGCTGTCGCCCCTGCGCTCCTGGCTGGCCTCGAGCCCCAGTACTTTGCTGCCTAGAAACACATACAATGTCTGGTTCAACCAACCCCTTCAAACAATACACAAAACCATACAGCATGCAGTGGTTATACGGGACACGTCCCTCTACTTATTCGTTTTGCAGCATTGTATGCGGTCTCCTTCACCTCTCAGCCCCAGTCACTCAGGGACGCAGCGCAGTGAGATAGCTCTCTGGTCTCCGGCCACTCCTTCCCTCGTGGTAGCAGAACGGCACTGTGAACACAGGAACAATGCGGCTTCAGGTACACAAACAAGCAGTTCAGGTACGTATTCTCCTCCAGCAGTTAGGGACTCCTCCCCCTACTTCTCTGTTTGTTGAGAGCGATAAGAGAGTATAAGTCTGTCGTCGAAAAGTCCGTAGTCCGTTCGTTTGCACATCTCATCGGTTTGTGACTCCGGACTTTTTCCTTCTCCAGCCCGTCGCTCTTTTAGTCCCGTTCGTTTTCCTTCTTCTCTCCTTTCCTGTCCTTCTATTGGCCCTTTTAAACTGGGTCCGGGCGCATCCCTTTGGTCCTGGTGATTACTCAGGTGGGACGGGCGTTCCCCAGAACGAATTAATCTATAAGTCACATATCTTAAAGGGAACTCACACCCACACAAGATATATATGAAATGGACAGACATGGTGACATTCTCCCCCACGCTTAACCTTGGTGGTCTCGGCCAATTAGACCCGATACCTTTCAAAAGTTGTGCGCTGCGAGCATCTTAGGGGGGGAGAGGGTTCAGGAGCGCCAGGTGAGGCATGCTGTGGCGAGGGCTTGGTTTGTTCCAATGTTGGAGCCATCGGGGGAACAATGAGGCTCGGCAGCCAGCAGGTTGGCTCTTCAGGGCGGTGTGGCCTTGTTACAGGCTCCTCGTCCTGTAAACGGGGCAGGGACATGGATTAATACGGTGCACTGTGTGAGTAGGACATCCTTACCCTCAGGTCGAATGACGTAGACTGGATGGTCAACTCTGAGTTTGCTCACAACCACGTACAGGACAACTTGCCTCGTTCCTGCCTGTGGAAATTCTGCACCAACACACGCTCACCTGGGAGCAAGGGGGCGAGTCGAGCACGGTGATTATACCGGGCTTGATCCCTACTCTGACGTCGCTGGGTATGCTTGCCAGCCGTCTGGTATGCATGGCTTAGAGCTCGTTGGTGGTGCCTAATCCACCCCTCTAAACTCTGAGTCTCGATGGGGGGGCCCAAATGGGCAACCATGCATGTTTACCGAATACAATGTAATATGGGGTTAAGCCAGTACTGCTGTGGACTGCTGTGTTATTATAGGCCTGTATCAGAGCCGGCAACTTGTTTGGCCACTGACTCTGCTCCGTGTCTGTCAGTGAATTCAGTAACTGCAACAGCGTCTGATTAAACCGCTCGCATGCCCAATTGCCCTGAGGGTGATATGCGGTAGTCCGGTTCTTATTACACCCATAGAGTTGTCAAAGCTGTTTCACCAGGGACGATTCGAAAGCAGCACCCCGGTCCGACAGTATCCTCTCGGAACAGCCGAAAGTCAAGATTAAAGGCTGGTATAGGGCCTTAGCAGTAGCGTCTGCGGACTGATCACGCGTGGGCACTGCAATGGCATATTTAGAAAACAAGTCTGTCATTACGAGAATATACTGGTACTGGTCACCTGATCTCCCTAGAGATTCCCAGTCAATTCCCACGATTTCAAATGGATAGATATTGTATGGATAGATACAATGCAGACAGGCCTTACTCCACTCCTCGCAGTCCTTGTCCATCCCAGGCCCAGCCCAGGTAGCAACGCTGCTTGAGGGCCATCGTGGTCTGATCCCGGCTGGGGTGACCCATTTGTTTGTGGTACGATTTCTACACTCCCTGGGTCTCCTGTCTGGGTACAATAGTCTGTAGGATTATAACCCCAGTTCCCGGTTCCTCCCACCGTCTCATCAAAATGTCACCTTCTACTTTGATTTTGTCCCAATCCCTCAGTAATGCTTTCAGGTAGGGGGAAACCCTTTCACATACCTCCAGGGGGGCCCGCTGCTGGTCCTTCTGTTGTTTAAGGTAATGCAGATCAGGGTCCATCCCTTGGCGCTGCTCCCACGGAGTCTCATCCCCCACTGTAACCTGTAGGGCTTGAGTCGTGTTCCCGCCTACCTCAGGCAATCTGGACAGGGCATCTGCGTCCCTATTTTGGGTCCCAGGGCCGGTACGTTAGAGAGTATTTGAAATTAGCCAGCTGGGCCACTCACCTCTGTTCTACGGCCCCCAATCGGGCAGTGTCAAGGTGCACCAGGGGGTTATTATCGGTAAAAGCAGTGAATTTGGCTCCGTACAGGTAGTCCTTAAGCTTCTCAGTGACCGCCCATTTGAATGCAAACACTTCCAACTTAAATGAACTATAGTTCTGGTCGTTCCGCTCTGCAGGTTGGAGACTGCAACTAGCGTATGCCACGACCCGTTCCTTGCCGCTCTGTATCTGGGCCAGCACCGCTCCCAAGCCCTCCAAGCTGGCATCGGTATACAGACGGAAAGGTAAAGTAAAATCGGCATATGCTAAGACAGGTGCATTTACCAATGCCTCCTTCAGGTGGTCAAAGGCCCGTTGGCATTCTGGGGACCAAGTGATGGGGGCTGGCTTCCCCTGGGTGGTGCCATGAGTCAATGCATGTAATGGTGATGCGATTTTAGAAAATCCAGCTATAAACCCAATAATACCCAGCAAAACCAAGGAACGATCTCACCTGTTTCACCGTTTGGGGTACAGGCTAGTCCTTGACTGCCGCAGTCTTCGCTGGGTCCGTAGCCACTCCTTCCTCGCTGATCACGTGTCCCAGGTAAGTCACTTTCCTCTGAAACAGGCAGCATTTTCGGGGTTGCAGCTTTAGGCCATGCCCCTCCAACCTCTGGAACACCTCCTCCAGGTGGGCCAGGTGGCTATCAAAGTCTGTGGAGAAAACAACCACATCATCTAAATAAATGAGCAGGAAGTCATTCACCATGTTGCCCAGGCAGCGCTGCATCAGTCTCTGGAAGGTCGCAGGGGCATTACTGCTGAAAGGCTGAAAGGCATCCTCTCAAACTCGTAGAGGCCAACCGGGGTAGTGAAGGCCGTCTTTTCTCGATCCACTGGGTCCACCTCAACTTGCCAGTAGCCACTCGCCGGGTCCAAGATGGAGTACCACTTGGCGGTTCTCAATCTCATCAAGGATTCCTCGATGCGCGGGATGGGGTAGGCGTCTTTATTTGTAAGGTCGTTCAACCTGCGATAGTCAACGCAGAACCTCCAGGAGCCATCCTTTTTCCGCACCAACACAATAGGCGCGGCCCATGGGCTTGAACTCTCTCGTACCGCCCCACTCCTTAGCATGTTTGCGAGCAAGGACCTCAGTTTGGGATATAAGCTGGGTGGCACCGGTCTATAGCGTTCCCGGTTGGGTGGGGCCACGCCCGTAGGAATTTGGTATCTAACCACACCGGTGTGCCCGAAATTCTCGTCATAGCGGGAGAAGACCCGCCCCCATCTTTGTAACAGGTCGGTCATCTTTCTTTGTTGGACTTTGTTCAGACCATCCCCCCGTAACGACATGACAGGATGCGGGTCCTCCTCAGCGTCAATCCTGCAACAAACTCTCCTTACTGCCACCTCGATGACGTCAGGTTCCACGCTGTTCAAAACAAGTTCTTACCCAGGCTAATGGTTGCTGCTGGGGAACTTAGGGGTTTGGATTGCAGAGTCGACAATTCGCCCGACCAGCCACTCGTAGTCACTATTAGGGAGAGGTTCAATGGTCAGAGTACAGTTAGCATTTGTATTATTTACCTGTAGCCACAGAACCATCTCCGTGTGTGGGGGAATAATGACCGGGGGCTGTCGTGGGAGCTTTGCAGCTCCTTCTGTTACAGGCGGTGGACCACTGTTGGCAACCCTCTGGCATTCGATGAAAGCGTTGTTCCAGACTCTCCCCTCTGCTGAAGTCAATGAAGTTTTGAATGCGGCCACTCC
Organism: Neodontobutis hainanensis; assembly: GCA_024349245.1. NCBI lineage: Eukaryota > Metazoa > Chordata > Actinopteri > Gobiiformes > Odontobutidae > Neodontobutis > Neodontobutis hainanensis. The sequence continues at coordinate 724,504 of JALDNG010000171.1, read as the reverse complement.
GGAGTGACTGCCCTGGGTAAGCGATGACCACAACCCTGTAATAATGTTCATACCCAAGATGCTTGAGATCATCCACGATCATTATCCCTTTGTCTTGGACACACACTCCTCCTACCTGTCAATCGGCTATCACGTAGCCAATATAAGGGATTTGTAGTCCATTGGCCGCACGCATGGGATTTCTGCAGTCTTGGTCATTTGTAGTGCTCCCAGATATTTGCGGAATAGGCTCTGGCTCATCATGGTAACCTGAGACCCTTTGTCGAGCACAAAAGGGATGGTACAGATATTTATATTTACTAATACATCCGGGCACTCACCAACAAGAGCTGCTTTTCTCTTCCCTGCGCCTTCGAGTCGGGGATAGGTCTTTCACTGTTGTTTGTGTTTACGGGCCAAATGGCAGTGCAGAGTACCCGGCTTTCTTGGAGTCTCTGGGAAGGGAGCTGGAAAGTGCTCCAACCTTGTCCGTAACAAACACCATGTTCAAGCCAAGTGTCTCCAATGGAACCTCCTAAATGGTTCCTGCGTAAGGGCGCTGCCATACGTCAAAATACCTCGAAATACGGCAATATACCGCCGTCCACCAGAGGGCAGGCTCCTAAAGTGGAAATATAAGGAGAAACCCAATGGTGACTTTACAAGTGTAAAAAACATGTTTACAGCCTGGTACAATAGATGGCTCCTGTCTCTAGAGCTAAGTTTTTACCATGTGACAACTCTGGTACGTTACGTCAGTTGATGCTATCTGAAAAGTTTAGTTTTGTGCATAATTGTGGGTGTGGTTATCTTGACTCGCATGTGTCAATTACCAAGCCTCGCGCACGCCATGTGGCTAGCTGGCTAACAAGTGGCTAGTTAGCTCCTCCGTGATACTTGCTGGCTTGGTGCATGTTAGGCGATCAGCGTGTCAGGCTTTTGTACTTTACCGTCGGCTGTTCTCTGAGTATTTAAGAAGAAAGTTGTGTAAATGGCTTGCTGTGCTGTTGGCTGTACTAACAGACCCCCCAAGAAGTGTGGTCTTCAGTTTTTTGGTGAGTAATACTATTTTCTTGGTTTTATGGATGGTTTTGAGAGCTCTTACACGGCTAAATATATAGCATTACTTAGCTATTTAGCTGAGCTAATAACTTTTCCCCATCAAAATTACATCCAGTACGGTAATTTAGAATTTAATGTTAATTATAATACAATTAAGGTAGAATTTAAAATGTATTTTTACTGGCTTTGCTTTATGCTTTAAAAAATAGATCCAGATATACAATATATCAAGGCTCAAAAACACTATTTGCATTACGAACATGGTTATTAAACAAGTTTAACAGCAAAACAATATATTTATTCATTTCAGCTGTAATATAATTTTAAGTGATCGGATTAAGCATGTTAAGGCTTTGACATATAACGGGCAAATGAGCGCTACTTGATATAAGGCTACTTGATATAAGGCTAAAATTCAATTAACATTCAAATTAGAATTCTAACTTTGAGACAATTTATGCAAATGTGGATTAAATTAATTAAATGTATAACCAACAATGAATTGCATGAGAAATGCTGTAACTGTGAATTAAAACTGGAAATGAATTAAAACTGGTCCAATGACTGGACAGAACAAATAGCACTGAGCTGCTTTGAGCTGAAAAGGTGAAATCTACAGGATTTCATCCAAAGTAACACAGGTCTAGTTAACAGCACAACTAAAGCTTTTAAGAAAGAGCTTCACACTCTGCAGAGGAATTGGCAGAGGATTCTGGAATAGAGTAATTGATTTTGACCTGGTTTTAAAAAATAATTACAAAATATTTGGAAAAGTGACTGAGACTTTAATTATGTATTGAGATGTACTTCCATGTCTTCCATGTCTGATAACTTTTGTTTGTGTTGATTTCCATGTGTCCGGAGCTTGTTGGTGAGATTGATGGATGTGGCCAATGGGTCATCATTCCTGGACATGCACCTGCCCAACGACTGTGGTCCTTTGACCTCAGATGAACACTTTGATATCTGAGGGACGTTAACGTTTGCATGTTCACCAACGGGACAACAGCTCCAGGACGGATCATACTACAGTCCTAAGGGCCGTATGGTTCATTGAAGTTATTATGCTTAAGAGAATTGATTTTAATCATTAAGAATGTGCATATGTCTCACTCCATGTGTTTTTATTTCGGTGACAAGGACAGGCCGGAGATCTTGAGTCCGATGGGTCGACCAGCTTAAACTCTGGCATATTTTTCTACGTTATTTTGGAGTGACACTGTGTTTTGAATTATGGACTTTTATGAATTTGATTTTGAAGAATCAGTGCATGACTCTGTGGAGTCCCATTTGATTGTGAACATATCCTGTATAATCATTTTTGTCTTTGATTTGAAATGTGTTTTGGGATTCAGTTGAAGTGATTACATAAAGTTAATGCTTGATGTTTGTGTGTTGACGCCGCCTTGGGGCAAGGGCTGGACAAAGACTTTTTCCCAGCGTTAGGTCAAATGGTCAAGTGTACTTAGGCTAGGTCAGATGCCCTGCTGGGTTTTCGCTTTGTCAAAAGTAAACAACTCACACTCAAGCTAGTAGATTGTTTATGCTAATTATTATCAGCATAAAGAGGGGGGAATGTTATAATAATTTTAATTCTTATGTTTAGAGTTACTGGGACTTATAGTTCTCTTCAGGTCATGTCAAATTCATGTCATGTCCTTCGCTCTAATCCAAGCAGGAAGTAGACATAACAAGACTGAGACATGGCCTGTCACGGGACTTCTGCTCCTGGACCATTGTGAACGCCTCTCACTAAGGACGTCACTGTGTTGTATATAATCCCATGTTATGTTTACATCTTTAAGCAAACCTTCCGCTGTAATATTGTGCTGCTTTGCTTCTCCTTGCAAGGATTAAAACCTGGCCATTGCTTGTTAAATTATAATCGGTCTCCGTGTCTCTCTGTCTTTATATGTATATAAAATATTCCTATAACAATTATTCACCGGGTGCTCTACACAATGACTGCAGAAAATACGCTCCGGTAGGCTACCGTCAATGCTCTGAAGCCCACCGCTAATGACTTTTGAAAATAACGTGCTATCATTATGTGTTAAGATAATGTAAGATTATCTCGCAAAAAAAAAGTAATTAACTTTTTCTATGAAATCGTTATTGCATATAAGATTGTACTAGCGTTATGTGTATTAGCTCCGTTTAGGACGTGTCTGGGAGCTCTGTTGCTCTTTTATTGAACTGCCTTCAGAGTGTGTTATAAAGTATGACAACTGTACCTAGAACCTAGTGCTGTAAACACTTTTCAGTTCAATACATCTAAGGTATAAACTACTATTTTAATATTTATAAATCTGGGCTTTAAAAAATTGTCAATGTAAACATATATACATATCTTTTGCTAAAATTGTATATTTTTTTAGTCACTTAGCCTAAGAGAAATTATTACAAGCTTATGACCATGATCTTATGTGAAGCCTGCCCTGCAATTGTTATTGTAACACTATATGCACTGTACTAGTTTGGTAACCTTTTAAGGTTATAATAGCACTTAATGTGTTTTTGTATGTTTTTTTTCCTTTTGTTTTTTGTTTGTTTGTAAGTTTTCCTCTAGGTGATCCAGACAGACTGGCCCAGTGGGTGTTGAAGATGAGGAGACAGAACTGGACTCCTACCTCTTCCAGGCGGTTGTGCAGTCAACACTTTGAGACAAATTGCTTCTGCACTGATCTGAGGGTACCCAAAACTTTATGTGTCATCTTTATTACAAGGACAGTACATACTGACCAACAGTACAACTGTATAATATGCCAGAGTAACATTAGTCCACATGGGTTATTGTAGAACTGCACAGTGAATAACAAGCAATCAGCGGCTTTATCAGAAACATCATTAATAACATGCAGGCCATTAGGAGCACAAATAAAACATGCTGTCAATATTAAAAAGGACAAATAGACAACATGCAATAATAATAATAATAATAATATTTTATTTAAAAGGCGCTTTTCTGGACACTCAATGTCGCCTTATACCAGTAGTAAAAACACAATAGCACATTATTATTATTATTATTATTATTATTATTATTATTATTATTATTATTATTATTATTATTATTAATTTATCAATTTTATATAGTGCTTTTCTGGGGACGCAAAGACGCTTTACATATCAATTACACATAATTAAAATACTCAAGGACAACAATTAAAAGCAACAAATAAAAACTTATTTGTTGATGACAGAACAGTGCAGTTATGGTGGGAGTGAGTAGGCCAGTCTGAATAGATGTGTTTTGAATTAGTCATTAGTTACACTACAGACATCTTATTAAGCAAAGAGAAACAGAAGTTGTTAAAACAGGAGGGCACAGAGGGTTATAATACTGACAAGTTTGAACTAAATAGACACATTTTTAAAAGAGACTAAAATAATCCACTTAAATTAATGTGTTAACTAGTTTTTGTTTGTTTGTTTAAGTTCTCCTCTAGGTGATCCAGACAGACTGGACCAGTGGGTGTTGAAGATGAGGAGACAGAACTGGACTCCTACCTCTTCCAGTCAGTTGTGCAGTCAACACTTTGAGACGGATTCTGCACTGATTTGAGGGTACCCAAAGCTTTATGTGTCATCTTTATTACAAGGACAGTACATACTGACCAACAGTACAACTGTATAATATGCCAGAGTAACATTAGTCCACATGGGTTATTGTAGAACTGTAGTTGTAGGTGTAGTAGAATTGTAGTCACAAGCGAGCAGCAGCTTTATCAGAAACATCATTAATAACAATATTAAAAAGGACAAATAGAAATCATGCATCAGATGCATTACACTACAGACATCTTATTAAACAAAGAGAAACAGAAGTTGTTAAAACAGCAGGGCACAGAGGGTTATAATACTGACAAGTCTGATCTGAAGAGACACATTTTTTAAAAGAGAGTAAAATAATCCACTTAAATTAATTTCTCTGATGGTATTTGGAATGTTTAATTGTTTAGAAGCTCGAACAGAAAAGGCAGACTGACTGAAAGCTGTTTTTCTAATCTTTTTAGTTTACCAATTTGTTTGTATTTTTCTATTGAGATGCACTCGTTATACTTCCTGCAAGGGACGCGGCCATAGATTACTATTACTTTTGTGGTGTCAAGTTGACTGTGGACACAACTAGTTGGCTGACATTGTGTTAACATTGTGTTGTGTACCAGTCGTGGTGAGTGGGCTTTCAACCAAGACAGGCCAACTTGAATTCATTTTGTGTGATTTTTATTTGAGTTTTTCTGACTTTCCACAGGGTCCCATCCTGCAGCAGTCATTTTAAACTCCTCATCACATCCTCGCTATTTCCACCTTCACCCTTGACACTGGACAAAATGCCCAGTTCATTCCTGCCGCAGTGAATCAGGAGGACCTCCAGCACTGATCTTCTTTGCAACGTGCCCTCAAAAAGGACAGGAGCCCCCTCCAACGAAGGCCACCCCAGCCAAACCAGCAAACCCGGGCATGTGGATGGCTGAGGTGGCTAAGTGTTGTTGCTGCAGCTCTCTGGGCTCCATGCCGGACATGGCTGTCACCAATGATCCACACAGTTTCTAGATGTGAAAAGAATGCATAATATAATGTGAAAAAAGTTACAATTGAATCGTTCAAAAAATAATAATTAAAAAAAGGTTAAATATGCAGCCATAATTGGACTTACTTGTCTGTGCAGCATGTTCTTGGGGGTTCTGCTTTCCAGGTGAAGAAGGCAAAAGTAGAGGAGCAGAGGGCAAGTCCATTTTGAAAACTACAAGAGAAAGAGTTATGCATAACGTGGCTGTAACTAAGTAAAATATAGTCTCCCAAGTAACATGTAACTGCACTTACTTGTCTGGGCAGTGGGTTCTTGGGAGTGAGCAATGTGAGAAGTGATGTTTTACATCTTTTTAACTACAATAGAAAATGTTAGATTAGTAAGCTATATTATAGCTTATAAAATATTAACTATATAACATATTATAGAGAGAAACATAGCGTGTTCAAGAATCTAAAATCATTTTATTTTAATTTAGAAGTATTTATAATATTGTGGCTTTAATTGCATAATCTACAGCTTCTTTCTGTACATTTAATACATGTTTAGAAAAAGTATGTGACAGATAACCATCTTTCAATATTATAGTTTACGTATTTATACGTTTGAAGTCTTTGCTTTCTTTAGTGGTCTTACAAGTAAAACTTCTAATACAATGATCATAAAGCATAAAAAAGTTTTAACAGCCATTAGAGTTGATTTCAAATTAGTTGATAAATGCAGTCAAAGTCATGAAGTCCACTTACCATCGACGAACGAGAGCAAGCCAACAATGGCAACGAGGGGCGCAAAATCCCACTGAAAAAAAAATGTAGCTGGAACGGGAGAGCTCCACTTAGTGGAGAGCTCCACCGGAGAGAGAACGGTGGACTTGGAAGTCCACCGTTAGCCGTGTGTTAGCAACAGGTAGGCATTAGCCTTAGCCTCGGCTACCGCGGAGTGGGCGTAATTACCCACGCACGCGCTTGCGATGCAACACTCCCTTTGCCCATTTTAGTAACATCCTGAAGGAGTCTGAAATGTCCGGATGTAATCGCCATTTTTTTGCCCATGACTTTGAGTCATATCAGTGAATAGGGGACAAATGGGCAGATTACATCCATTTTTATTTACTATCTATGGTTCAAGCATGAGGGTGTCCATCAGTGCACGTGGCACCAGAACACCCTAGGCCGTAGGTCGATGATCGACTTTGTAGTAAAGTCTCCGGTGCCTGTCATGGCGGCAATCCCCGAACCCGGTGGTGGACACTGGAAGTAAGGGATGCCGTCAAGCTGAAGAAGGAGACCTATCGAGCCTGGTTGGCTTGTGGGACTGACTCCTGAGGCAGCTGATGGGTACCGGCAGGACAAGCGGGCTGCAGCCCAGGTGGTTGTGGAGGCAAAAACTCGGGTCTGGGAGGAGTTCAGTGAGACCATGGAAAAAGACTATTGGTTGGCCTTGAAGAAATTCTGGCAAACCATCCGGCGCCTCAGGAGGGGGAAGCAGTGCCCTGCCAACACTGTTTACACTGGAGCTGGGAATCTGCTGACCTCAACTGGGGATATTGTTGGACGGTGGAAGGAATACTCCGAGGATCTCCTCAACCCCACCGACACGTCTTCTAGAGGAAGCAGATGCCGAGGGCTCAGAGGTGGACGTGTCCGTCACTCAGGCTGAAGTCACTGAGGTAGTTGGGAAGCTCCTCGGTGGCAATGCACCAGGGGTGGATGAGATACGCCCTGAGTACCTCTAGTCTCTGGATGTTGTAGGGCTGTCTTGGCTGACGCCTCTGCAACATCGCGTGGCGTTTGGGGACAGTACCTCTGGACGGACAGACCTGCTGGTGGTCCCTCCCTTTTAAGAAGGGGGACCGGAGGATGTGTTCCAACTACAGAGGGATCACACCTCCTCGGGAAAGTCTATGCCAGGGTACTGGAGAGGAGAATGCGAACGATAGTCGAACCTCAGATCACCGTGGAACACTGGACCAGCGCTATACCCTCTCCAGGGTGCTGGAGGGTTTATGGGAGTTTGCCCAATCAGTCCACATGTGCTTTGTGGATCTGGAGAAGGCATTCGACTGTGTCCCTCGTGGTGCCCTGTGCGGGGTGTTCTGGGAGTATCGGGTCCTGCCTGGGCCCTTTGCTAAGGGCTATCCGGTCCCTGTACGATCAGAGCAGGAGCTTGGTTCGCATTGCCGGCAGTAATTCAGACCTGTTCCCGGTGCATGTTGGACTCCGGCAGGGCTGCCCTTTGTCACCGGTCCTGTTCATTATCTTTATGGACAGGATTTCTAGGTGCAGCCAGGGGCCGGAGGGAGTCTGGTTTGGGGACCACAGGATTTCATCTCTGCTTTTTGCAGATGATGTTGTCCTGTTGGCTCCATCAGACCAGGACCTTCAGTGTTCACTGGGGCGGTTTGCAGCCGAGTGTGAAGCGGTTGGGATGAGGATCAGCACCTCCAAGTCTGAGACCATGGTTCTCAGTCGGAAAAGGGTGGCTTGTCCCCTTCAGGTAGGTGGAGAGCTCCTGCCTCAAGTGGAGGAGTTTAAGTATCTCGGGGTCTTGTTCACGATTGAAGGAAGGAAGGAGCGTGAGATTGACAGATGAATCGGTGCAGCTTCTGCAGTGATGCGGTCGATGTACCGGTCTGTCGTGGTAAAGAAAGAGCTGAGCTGGAAGGCAAAGCTCTCGATTTACCGGTCGATCTACATTCCTACTCTCACCTATAGTCATGAAGGGTCATCATCGAAAGAACAAAATCCCAAATACAGGCGGCCGAAATGAGCATTCTCCGCAGAGTGGCGGGGCGCTCCCTTAGAGATAAGGTGAGGAGCTCGGTCACTCGGGAGGAGCTCAAAGTAGAGCCGCTGATCCTTCACATCGAGAGGAGCCAGCTGAGGTGGCTTGGGCATCTGTTTCGAATGCCTCCCGGACGCCTCCCTAGGGAGGTGTTCCGGGCATGTCCCACCGGGAGGAGACCTCGGGGAAGACCTAGGACACGCTGGAGGGACTATGTCTCTCGGCTGGCCTGGGAACGCCTCGGTATCCCCCCGGAAGAGCTGGAGGAAGTGTCTGGGGAGAGGGAAGTCTGAGCTTCTCTACTTAGACTGCTGCCCCCACGACCCGGCCCCGGATAAGCGGTAGAAGATGGATGGATGAAGTTAATATGTTTATATAAATTTAATTAATGCCGGTCGAAGGACAGCCGCTCTACCCACTGAGCTATACTGCCACCCATGTTTGACATGCTTCACAACCGGTCAAACAAAAAATGTTCCCCATAGCGTAATGCTACGCAGCATCTCGTTCCTGCTTTTTAAGGGAACAGGGTTACAGTCAAGTAACATGAGACATTGCTTAGCAGCTTTAGGTTTTACAGTGCTGGTTACCATACATTTCCTCATTTGAGGAAATAAATGCACAAAAAAATAAAGAAATGTTGACAAGGTTAAATTTTTATATCCAATGAGTTATTTTTATAACAAGCATACTTAGTGTTTACAGATATACTTAGAAGTGCTCAAACTGTCAACTGAAGAATGAAATGTAAAGTGTCCAATAATAGCCAAAGTCAAAAGTGTGAACTTTAAAGTTTGTTCTTAAGAAGTTGTATCTTGTTTGATAGTTTTTTTTCTAAGCCTATTAGCACTTTGCCATCTAAGACCAGTAGCACTCAAATGTATAGCACAGTTTCTTTGGGTAGCTCAAATTGAGGCGGTAAATGAGTCCGAAAAAAGTGAACATCCACTAGCCACATCTTGCAGGTCCAGCAGAACAGTGCTCAATTATAATGCCGACATCCTCTGCATTGTAATCAGGGTTTGCTCCTTGTCACAACCTGTCTGGACAATAAATCTGCTCCCACATTCATGTGCCCGGGGATATAAATCACCCTGAGGGACAGGAACTTGTCCTGAGCCCAAAGCAGCACCTGCGCTAGCTTGTTCATGCGGCACAATACGCAGTCCGCCCTGACGATTTATGTAAGAGACCACCGCTGTGCTGGCTACTTGTTCTAGGACATGGTAGCCCCTTAGCTGCTGGAGGAAGTATTTCTGGGCCAGAAATACAGCCTTCATCTAAGGCAATTGATGTGCCATGCTGCTGCCATGTTGGATGAAACACTCCCATGTGCAGAAGGCTCAAAGTAATTACCGTGGATGCAGATGACATGAAACCCAATATTCTTTGAAAGAAGTGCACAGTCACTTCCTGGCCTAGCCTGATAGCTTTCAGGGTAGTTAGAATGGACCCGACACATGCAGGAGACAGATGTGCCTGCATCTCGGTTGAGTCCCAAACAACCACTAGATATGTTGTCCTCTGAGCGGCCGAGAGAACGCTCTTTTCGGCGTTGAGTCTCAAGCCTAGAGAGTTGAGATGAGCTAGGACGACATCCCGATGTCAAAGCACTAACTCCTGAGACTGAGCTAATATCAGCCAGTCGTCTATGTAATTCAAAATATGGATGCCGTGGAGTCGCAAAGGAGCCAAGGCTGCATCCATGCATTTTGTATATGTACGGGGTGACAAGGCCAGGCTGAATGGAAGAACGCGATACTGATACATTTCGCCCCCGAAAGCGAACCTCAGGAACTTTCTGTGCTGTAGCAGGATTCTATGTGAAAATACATATCCTTTTGATTGATGGTGACAAACCAGTTGCCTAATCGGATCTGGGACACAATAATTTTTATTGTGAGCATTTTGTTTTGAGGTAGCGGTTTAACCCGTGAAGGTCTAAAATTGGGCGCGGCCCCCCCGTCTTTTTTCAGAACTAGAAAATACCGGCTGTAAAACCCGGATTGTTTGTCTGGTGGGGGAACACGTTCTATGGCCCCTTTGTCCAGCAGAACCTGCAGTTCCTGTGTCAGTACATGGGCTTGTTCCGGTTTCACGGAAGTAGAGACCACGCCATTGAAACACGGAGGACGATAGGCGAACCTAATTCTGTAGCCTTTGGCCACAGTCCTCATTACCCATGGGGAGATATTTGGCAGTAGCCTCCATGCTGCCAGTTTCTCCGAAAGGGGCAGTAGACACTTAACATTGCACTGGAGACTGCTGCTCCCCTAAACGCCAGTGGCGGCGGAGAAAAAACTGCGGGCTCCTGAGGGTGCCGACATGGAGTCTTTAGTCTCTGTTAGATTTAGTCCCTCCCCCTGCTGCGACCATGGGTGCGCCAATTTCAGGGCCTCCACTTCTTGGCGGAGATTATATGAAGGACTTTAATGAGAATTTCTAATAGACATGAGTAACATCAATTGTAGATTTTTTGATGTTAAGACAAAGCATATCATACGCAATCATTAGTTAGATTACTAGTTTACTAGTCAATGAGCCAGTTAAGTTCCTGAAGTTTTTAATGTTTCTAATAATCTGTTTTTAAAAAATGGCCTCAAATCTTATGGCCCATAATGAGACAAGGGGACCAAACTTTTTTATAATTTCAGGGTAGTGTTCTACAAAATGTGCTATGGATTCAAGAATATGAACAGGGGCAACTACAAGTTTGGCAATGTCTTTAAAATATAAAATAACCTGCCACGTAGGCTCGACACTTGGCCCCTTTTCCCAATGATAAGTGAAGTGTTTTATCACCCTCTTTATATGGAAAATATAAGATGAGATTATTAAGTTGTTCAACAGTTTTTTTTTTTTTTATATATGAGAACATCAATGCACTGAGCTAGCTCGACAGGAACTATTACCTCAAACGTGGACAGTTTGCTGAGAAACTTTCACCAAATCCAACAAGCCCATGAGCCCCCAGATTATCAGCAATAACACACTCAACTGTACCCTTAATAAATGAACAAAGGAGTGGAACAAACAAGCCTTAATTCTGTCATTTAATAGATGGTCAAATATTTTCTTATAACAATAAGATTTGACAAACTCACTTTTACACAACAATGCTAGGTAGATTGAGGATAGGTCTAAACAATAGCCAGGAGGCAAGTTACCCAATATCCAATAAACAGTACAAAGGCAGTTATTTTGTGTGGGGTTCCCAATGGATTACACACCTCAAAATCATCAATGTATAAACAGATGGAAATTCTTAAATCGCCACACAGGCAAGTTTTTATGATAATCAACAAGTTGTCTATGTCTTTACGAGCAAGTAGCTACTGGAGAACCTTAAGCACCGGAACATATGGAAATGTTTTATTTGTTTGTGTTTCTGGGTTCTAGAATTTACTCGTCTGGTTCCACAACATTAAAATTCTGTTTATAGAACTGGTTGCATTTAAATAGGGTTGAAAGTGGAACTCCTATAGATTTAATTAAAAGATTTTCAGAATTTAAAGCAGATAAACTCTGTGACAGAGGTGGATCAGTAGAGCAGTAGAAGTAGAAAGAAGAACATGTAGCTCACCAAGTAAACTGTCGATTGCTGATGTTGGTACATGAAAATAGACCTCCAACTTAAGTAAGACAGAGGCAAGTTTTTTAATCACTGCCCCCTCTAAACCCTCACTTGCTTCACCAATCAAAGCAAGAAGACCCTTCATCTGCATTCTAATCAGAAATCTGATGCTCATTGATAAATTCACTCTTTGAAGTCTCTTAATGTACAATGAGAATGCTCTCTATTCTTGTGTTTCCAGAAAGTATAAAAAAAGTTTTGAAAGAACAATTCCCATTTACACACTCTACTGCTTCATAAAGCTTGAGATGGTTAACAATATGGAAAAAAATATCTCTACTGATTGATATTTGGCTTTCAGGACAATGAAGCTGACATTGAAGAGCAGCATGTGTGCATGCTCAAGAACTTAATTTATATTTAAATAAGACATTTTCATTAAACTACAGTCTTATATAGCTTTTAGTATATTGTATTGTATTGTAAAAATTGTGAAATAGTAAACAGATCAAATTAAACTTTTTTTTGTAGAAATTAATAAATTTACCATAAATTTGTAATGTAATTTGAAAACCTGCGTGTTTCATTTCTAAGAGTGTTTTACATTATTGCATTCTGCTTTTAATTCACAATTTGTACAGTGTCCCAATTTCTTGGGAATCAGGTTTGTATGTTAATATTAGCTTGTCCTAGTGGATATATTAATTGTCCAAGCTTCTGTTTGACTTGGTATACAGTTGTAGTTGGTTTACATCCATATAAAGAACAAACAAATAAAATCATAGTGAAACACAATAAAGTCAGAAAAGTGCCTCCTAGGTTCATCTAAAAAATATCATATAAAACCATAAAAGCCATTCAAATTATTAACACATAAAATTGGTCCAGAAGATGCATAACTTGTTTCCACAGAGATGGTCTCCTGGACCGCTGCTGGAAATCTACATTTATCCTGAAAGGTTTGGTTTAATCAGACTAAATAATGCTTCTCACTATTGTTTAGTTCATTATTTAACCAGGTTAACCAGGTGTGGCAGCACCAGTCGAACTGTGGCTTTAAGAGGCGCTTAGCCATGTCCCCTATATAAGCGCTCCCTTACACTTGTGTTTCTATTGTTTAGATCGCGCTGCTGGGAGTGTTCTGGTTAACTGGGCATGTAAGTAAGGACGTTATTGTGTTTCACCATAGCCAGTATGTTGTAAGCTGACCTGATGTCTTTATCTCGTTGCTGTTTAGGCTTCCACTGTATGCATTCTTCTGGGCAGATACAGCGCCGTGTTACAGGCTAAATGACCAGCACATAATCGTGCACTCCATTTCATGTGAAACCATCCTACACTCCGTTGCTCCCTTGAGGACTCATTGCTGTTTTACTTTTTTGATTTGTCTCTGTTTTGTTTAGCAACCGTTCGCTGCTCGTTGCTGTTTTGCTGTTTTGTCTTTGTCGCTGTTGTTTGTCTTTTGTTTTAGTTTAGTCTTAGCTGCTGTTTATTTGTTTTTGGTTTGTGACTGTCAGTTAATTAATTCTGGACTGTTCTGAGGTTTGCCTTCGTCAGTATTACTGATAGGGGCGAGCATCCCACTCATCAATTGTGTATTTAGATTGTAAATCAACAAACTGACACCAGACTTTTAATTCTTGTTCTTTCCAGGCATTACCAGGGGACTGTTTTATGGTTAATTTGGACTGAACCACCCTGCCATGTACAAGGGAGTGTCTATAAACTTTGTTGATTGTTGTATGAGCTGTGACTAGTTAATGATTTTACCATCTATGTTTCAGTTGCTGAGGTCCCATGTGGTGGTAGTGGTGACCCCTGGTGGTGGTGCTCCAGTTGTCTATTTTTCTTTGGTTTGCCCATTTTTGTGTGTGTCGTGTGTTTTGGGTGCCCTAATTCTCACTGGATGTAGCCTCCCCCTCTTCACCAAAAAAATAATAATAATAAAATAATCTGCCTATGCCAATTAACTAATTTTATTTTTCTAATTTTATTTCATCAATTGGTATCTCTATTTATTCATCTCTTTTTGTTTTCCAAATAGCATAATTTTTATTTATGTAATATTTAATGGGAATTTATTTCTGTTAACACATTCCTTCATTTTGTAATCTCAGTTACCATTAGTTGTAGGTCTTTACATGTAACATATAGTGATATCATCCACAAATATTTTACTTAGTTGATGTTGATACAAACATAAATAATTTATATAGAACTAGTTTTGCAGGCTCTATTGTCACAAGCTTTTTGAGGTTCTTTAAATAGACAATCTCTTTAATATTAATTAAATAATAAAAAAATACTAATTATGGAAAGAAATATTCTCGAATATGAATATTTTTAATTTTCTTCAAATTTCTACAATAATTTTTACATTTTCCTCTTACTTTACATTTTTATTTGTCCTCCTTGGGCCAAACCCATCCCTCTGGGTGCACTCATGTGCAGTAACCAGGCAGCAAGCGTCACTTAGCTACTTAAGCACACCCACAAAGTCTTGCATGCTCTGTCCACAATGCGTTCCCCCAAAACATTGTGATTGTTTATAGGGAAAGACTGTACAGAATATCAACAAAGTTCTTTGTAAGTTTATCTTTTTATTTTATTTTACATTTTTTTACTTTTAAAATATGAAAATATTTTTAGGATTTTGTTCGGTATAGACTTGTTCCATACTGTATATAAAGGACTCTGTGTTATCAGCAGGTGCTTTATAAATACAGGAAACGGTATGTTTTTGCATTTTTTCCCATATTAAGCTCAACCAACAAAATAGATTATCAATTGTTTCCATTCTAATTGTTTTTTCTATGGCATTCAGATTTTCCAACTAAAGAATGCACCCCACCACTTTTCTGGTTTCTGTTTAACAACAAGTAGCCATCAAGGACCTACAGTTGTTCAGAAGAGACACATTAATGATAACACCAGGACACAGTTTATGGAGGCAATCAGGTTTGAAAATGCCTCATCAGGTCAAGTTGATGATTTGTTGAATTGTTATACTTCAGGTGTTTTAAATGTTATGGACGCTATTGCTCCTGTTAAGTTTAAAGTGATGATGAAGAGGCAGAAGGCTTTGTGGAGCAATGCTCCTTCTGTCAGGGCACAGAAAAGGGAATGCCGAAAAGCCGAAAGAAAATGGCGTAAATTGAAACTCTTAATTCATTATGAGGTGTGCAAAGAAAATCTGCATGTTTTCAATCAAACTTTGAAAAAAGCAAGATAAATATTCTTCTCAGAGCTCATCAACAACATCAGTAACAACTCATGTGTCCTGTTTGCTACAGTGAACAGATTAACAAACTCTCCAGCTCCATTTCCTCCAGAATTATTTTCCAAACTAAATGCAATGAGTTGCATTGTTTTTAACGACAAGGTTCAAGGCATTAAACATGCTACAGTCCAAAGGGCAAACAACAACACTGCAGCCACATAGGAGACCTTTGGTTGAGTTTACACATTTTACACCCATTAATGACAGAACAATTGAAAAAACTGTCTCCAGCCTGAGTTCATCCACCTGCTGCCTCGATGTTCTACCCACTAGATTTCTAAAATCAGTAATAAGCAGTTTGTTACCACAACTCACTGATATAGTCTATAATTCCTTACAGTCTGGAACATTTCCAAGGGCCTTATAAACTGCTGTCATTAAGCCTCTCCTAAAGAAGAGCAGTCTTGATGCTACAGTGCTCAACAACTATCAGCCCATATCAAACCTGCCATTTTTAGGGAAAGTCATCGAAAAAGTTGTATATCAGCAACTTAATGACTTTCTATTACTTAACAACTGCTTTGATCCTTTTCAGTCAGGTTTTAGGCCCCATCACAGACTGAGACTGCACTTATCAAAGTCACAAAAGACATCCGTCTGAACACTGACGCAGGCAAAGTCTCTGTCTTAGTTCTGTTGGACTTGAGTGCTGCGTTTGATACAGTGGACCATGAAATCCTGTCACAAAGATTAGAGGAATGGATATCTCTGGAACTGCTCTTAAATGGTTTCAGTCCTATCTTGAAGACAGGAAGTACTTTGTTTCGGTTGGTAACTGTGTATCAGACCAAATGGCCCTGACATGTGGGGTTCCACAGGGGTCTATCTTGGGACCTCTATTATTCAATCTTTACATGATTCCTTTAGGCCAGTTAATACACAGCTGTGGCGTATCCTACCATAATTATGCAGATGACACTCAGATTTACATTTCACTCACAGCAGCTGAAAATGGACCAATCCATTCACTGTGTCACTGCATCGAACAGATTAATGTGTGGATGCAAAATAATTTTCTCCAACTGAACAGAAACAAGACTGAACTAATCATCTTTGAAACAGAAACAAAGAGAAAATGTCAGGAGTCACCTCGAGTCTTTTTCTCTAAAATCTAAAAACCAGGTTAGAAATCTAGGGGTCATCATGGACTTGGATGGATTTCCAGAGTCAATTTAAGTCAATTACATCATCTGCAATTTATCACCTTAAAAATATTTCCAGAGTCAAAGGGATAATGTCTCAACCAGACTTAGAGAAACTTATTCATGCTTTTATCTCCAGCAGGTTAGATTACTGTAACGGCCTGCTCACTGGTCTCTCAAAACGAGGGTTAAGACAGCTGCAGCTTATTCAGAACGCTGCTGCTCGGGTTCTAACTAACACCAGGAAGTACAACCACATCAGTCCAGTTTTAAAATCTCTGCACTGGCTTCCTGTTGCTCAGAGAATAGACTTTAAAACAGCACTGCTGTTTTAAAGTCTATTAGCTCCAGAATATATTTCTGAAATGCTAGTAGCTTATGGGCCTCCGCGGACTCTGAGAACATCTAGGACAGGCCTTCTGCTCGTGACCAGAGTTAGAACTAAACAGGGTGAAGCAGCGTTTAAGTTTCATGCAGCAAAAACCTGGAACAACCTCCCAGATGAAGTCAAACAAGCCTCAACTTTGACAATGTTCAAGGGGAGGTTAAAAACTTTCCCTTTTAGCTCCGCCTACACCACAACTTAAAATGTTTTTTTTTTTTTTTTATCTGCACTCTTCTTCTTTTAAAATGTTTTTAATTTTTCTTATGTTTCTAAATCTAACTCTTGTGTCTTTTATTTCTGTAAAGCACTTTGAGTTACCCAGTGTATGAATTGTGCTATATAAATAAAATTGCCTTGCCTTGCCAAGTGTAGAATTAAATTAACTGGTTTCCGCTTATATATTCAAGTTATCTAAAATAGCAACCATTAATAGTCATTATTGTTAATTTAATAAAATGCTAAAGGTATCCTTAGGTTCCAAAGATTTGATGCAGTGTACCTTGAACATATCTAGGGGTTTGAAAACTATTTGTTTATCCAGCTGCAAAAAAAAAAAAAAAAAAAAAACTATAAAATTACCTGTATGTAGAATTGAAAACAACAACTGGTCACTTGCAACATGTTGAGGCTTTGCCGTTCAAGTGGTCCAGATTTGAGTAATATTGCATTTATGCATAATAAATGCACTGGTCTGTTAAAAAAGCCAGACTTTTGTGTTTGTCCTCCTAGTACTAAAAATAATAATCCAAAACATTTCAATCAAAAAAATCCAGCAAAAAATAACTTCAAATAGTGAGTAAAACACAGAGAAATGCAAATGCTCGTAAATGTTAACAATTACTTTTTATTTACTTATTGCTCATTATCTCACAAAAACACCTGTACAATCAATGAGGTTCCACTTCCATCCAAGATTTTTTCAAGCGTTTTAACCTATAGATATGTTTTCACTCACCAGATTGGAAAATATATATTACAGATTACAGCCTCTACATCTCAGACAGAATTGGGATCTTGAAGTAATACATTTAGTTAAATGAAAATCTTTCTTGTATAGATGACCATTTTAATAAACCATTGGTTATTAATTATTGTATATCAATTTAGTTAACTGATTATGTGAAACAATATTTATCCCAAAAAACATTTAATCCCATTCATTTTCTCGTACGCTTACACAGTTTAAACTTTTTGTTTTCCATTGAATCAATAAAACCCAAATGTGGACTATATTTGTATCAACAAATTTGACAAAAGGTTGAACTGTTTTCATAATTAAGTGTCATAAGCCAATAAAATATCAGTTCAGTGCATTATTTTTCTGTCACTGAAATTCCTAACAAAGCATTTATTGCAACATTAAAAAGTTTATTTAATGTAAAAAGGCCACCAATGACAGTTGAGCAAAAGTGCACTTGTGTTACTGTGAAAACATAGTTGATGAACCCAAACATTGGTTGTGTTGTATCCACTGTCTCCAGACATTTATCAGAAATGTACCAAAAATACATACAATACAATACATACAATACATACAATACTTTTTTTCTTTAACCAGGTTCTGGCTTAGTCCCAAAGACCTGCATGTATAGGTTAATTGGCAATTCTAAAGTGTCTATAACCAGGATAAAAATGTAAATGCAGTAATAGTACATTGATAAAATTTCAAATTATAGGTTACTGTTAGGTTAAAATGTGTAAATAAGTTAGAACTTGCATACATATATTTAAAAGCACAATTTATTTATGAAGTATTGTGCTTAAAACCATTTAAAAGGACCTGGTAATAAGTCAAAAGATTGTACAATGTAAGTTGCGGTCGATTTATTTATTTAATTTATTTTAAAAGAAAGAAAAGTGCTATGTGTGTGTACTATGGTTGCTGGTCTATTTTTTGTAGTAGCTTTACATAGGAATAACCGGATGTGGTATGCACTAGCTTATAACGCTTAGTGCTTCAGAGGACTTCAGCATTTTCAGAGAAGGTAAGAAAAGTTACACTTCTGCAAGTTTTTTGTTTGACTGACTTTACTGAGAGTAAACTATATTTGAGTCTTGACACATGAGACATGAGAGATATGAGATATGAGAAGACTAATGTTTGACAATGGCATGTTATATAAAGCGTTGTTCAACGCTTTATATACGGCAGTTAGAGCTAACACTAACTTTGTATGAGAAATTATCGACTGCATGTAACGTTTGTCTAAAATAGCTAACGTTTGTTGAGCAGCTACATTAACAACTCAAATAACTTTCACTAAAGTTATTGAACTTTTATCAGACAGGATACTCTTTGCACAAATGTTAGAGCACTTCCATTTTTATTTGGTCAACCAATGTCTAAACAGCTGCACTGCTCATAAACCTTGTGTATCAGTGGCAAGCTTCACAGTAAAACTCTGAGTAAAACCTATGTAGAAAAAAAAAATATGACTGAGGGAAGGAGTTTGTCTTGTTTCTATGAACCATAACTGTACTAAAATAGTTTTGCATTAGGTTGAGACAACATAAATGTAACCCTGCTGTATTATTTACATTTATATAATTTAGCTGACGCTTTTACCCAAAGCGACTTACATTGTTAAACAGTAATTACCAGAGTTACAGCCACTGGAGGCAAAGTGGGTTAAGTGTCTTGCCCAAGGACACAACATCAGTATGAACTGTGGGGAGAGCGGGAATCGAACCACCTACCTTCCGGTTGAAAGACGACCACTCTACCCACTGAGCTGCTGCCGCCCTATTTCAGCTCATCATTGTTTATTTAACTGTTCATTTGATTCAGAATACATTCAGCATGAAGTTTAGCACAATAAAATGTCAGATATGTAATCTATTAAAGTATTCTTCTCAGAATTTCAGCTCAGGAGAGTTTCAAGCTCCTGTGGAGGAGAGCTCTGACAGTGACTGAAGAAGGAGGAGAGCAGGAGCTGTCAGTGAGAAGGACATGTTTCTTCTGGATGTGATGAATAACAGACGGAGCCACACCAGGACCAGCCGTACCAAACAGGACTCAGTCAGCGTGGTGCATCTGCCTGAACTGCCGAGTCATGCAAACAGATCTAGAAAACATTTGCAAAAGCAAATAGTTCCATTTTTATAAATTGTTAGTTTTTTATTTATTTTATTATTTGCTAAAGGTGAGTCAAACCAAGTGAGTCAAACCAAACCTGAGTGGCTTTGTCAAATTAGGACCACTAATATGTATTTGGACTTTGAAAACAGGCCAAGCCTTTGTTCACTGAAAATGGCATTTATCTGTTTTTGCAAATTAACTCTTCAAATGCTGCCAACATGATCTCAGCCCTCCTATGGTGTTTTTTTAATTGCATTGGTTTATACATATATATATATATATATATATATATATATATATATATATATATATATATATATATATATATATATATATATATATATATATATATATATTTAGAGATTATTTCCTTCACTTATTTATAATAAAGAACCTGATGGTATGACCTCTTTGTCAGAGCCTCCCACATCCATAGGCGCATGCTGGCATCTGCAGAGGGCCCACGCATGCTCGCTGCTGACGTGGTGCAGTACACCTCACAACCAAACCCTGAAATATATTTAGTCAAGCATCTCCCATGTAACCTCCTAAATGGTTGTTGCCAAAATACGGCGAAAAACGGCGATATACCGCTGTCCACCAGAAGGCAGGCTCCAAAAGCGGAACTATAAGGAGAAACCCAATGGCAACTTTACGGGTGTAAAAATAATGTTTACAGCCTGGTACAAAAGATGGCGCGGGTCTCTAGAGCTAACATTTTACAACGTGACAACTCGGGGGGGGGGGGGGGCAAAGATAACTTCTCCAGACACTGCAACTGTTTTACCGCTGGTCACTTTCCAACGTAACCTGCGTTCACTCAGTCCCTCCCGCTTTTCCTCTGCCGTCTCTTCTGCGCTTCCCCCTCTTGAGGAGCTCTCGCTTTTAAACACCAACACTGCCACTGACACTCTGTGCTCCATGCTTACATCCTGCTTGGACAACTAATGCCCTCTTACATCCAGACCAGCTCGTACATCCTCGTCTGCCCTCTGGTTATCCGATGTTCTACGTGAGCATCGCACCAGTCACCGGTCAGCTGAGAGAAAATGGCGCAAGTCAAAAGATCTCACTGACCTCTTTATCTACCAGTCTCTCCTCTCTAATTTCTCTGCTGATGTCACTTCTGCAAAAACCACTACCATTCTAAGTTAATCAACTCACCTGACTCACGCACTCTCTTTAAAACCTTCTCTGCCCTCCTTTGTCCGCCTGCTCCCCCTCCTTCATCAGAGTTAACAGCTGATGATTTTGCATCTTTCTTTGTAAAGAAAACAACTGCCATCAGCAGTGAGTTCTCTGCGCCAGCACCTGTTGAACTCTTTCACACCCCTGATACGTGTTTGCTCCCTTCTTTTTCTCCTCTAACTGAAGCAGACGTTTCCAAGGTCATTAGTTCTAACCACCCTACCACCTGTCCGCTAGATCCCATCCCCACACATCTCCTTCAGACCATCTCTCCATCTGTCGTGCCTGCTCTCACCCACATCATCAACTCATCTCTCTCCACCGGGTCATTCCCCACAGCTTTCAAAGAGGCCCGCATCACACCACTACTGAAGAAACCCACTCTCAACCCTTCACTGTTAGAAAACTACAGACCGGTTTCCCTCCTTCCCTTTACTGCCAAAGCTCTGGAGCGAGTTGTGTTTAACCAGCTCTCCTCCTTTCTCACACGGAACAACCTCCTGGACCAGAACCAGTCTGGGTTCAAGAGCGGACATTCCACCAAAACTGCTCTGCTCTCAGTCATCGAAGCCCTGAGACTGGCAAAGGCAACATCCAAGTCATCTGTCCTCATCTTACTGGATCTGTCTGCTGCCTTTGACACTGTTAACCATCACATCCTCTTGTCCTCTCTCAGTGCGATGGGTGTCTCTGGAATGGCGTTACAATGATTCAAGTCTTACCTCTCGGGTAGGTCATTCAGAGTATCCTGGAGAGATGAGGTCTCTGAGTCCCAACATCTCAATACAGGGGTGCCTCAGGGCTCAGTGCTTGGACCACTACTCTTTTTCATTTACATGACATCTCTTGGCTCTGTCATTCAGAAGCATGGCTTTTCCTATCACTGCTGTAGATGACACTCAACTCCACTTGTCATTTCAACCTGATGATCCGACGGTCTCTGCTCGTGTCTCGGCGTGCCTGAGTGACATCTCACTTTGAATGAAGGACCATCACCTGCAGCTAAACCTTGGAAAAACATAACTGCTAGTGAATCCTGCCAACCCAAAGACCCACCACAACCTCTCCATTCAACTAGGCTCATCAACCATTACACCGTCCAGCACTGCCAGAAATCTGGGAGTGGTAATTGATGATCAACTAAACTTCACAAGTCATGTTGCCAGCACCACCCGGTCCTGTAGATTCATCCTCTACAACATTAGGAAAATTAGACCTTTCCTATCGGAGCACTCTACGCAAATCCTAGTTCAGGCTCTTGTCTTGTCCAAACTGGATTATTGCAATGCTCCACTGGCTGGATGGCCTGCCTGCACAACCAAACCTCTGCAGCTGATTCAGAATGCAGCGGCAAGAGTGGTCTTTAAGAACCGAAGAGAGCACACGTAACTCCTCTCTTTACTAGGTTACACTGGCTTTCGGTGTATGCCCACATCAAGTTCAATATGCTATGCTCTTGGCTTACAAGACCACCACTGGCTCCGCCCCCTCATACCTTCACTCACTGATACAGACCTATGTTCCTACCGGATCCCTGCGATCTGCTAATGAACAACGTCTGGTGGTACCATCCCAAAAAGGAAAAAAAATCACTCTTACGCACTTTCTCAGGATCTGTTCCACATTGGTGAAATGATCTACCTGCTGCTACAAGATCAGCAGATTCTGTAGCCATCTTTAAAAAAACGCTTGAAAACACATCTTTTACGTCAACACCTGACTGACAAACACTGAATTCTACTTCCTTTCTATCAATTCCTTTTCTAAAAAAAAAAAAAAAAAAATTCTTATCCTTGGCTTTGATTACTGTGCTAGGTTTTAACTGACTAGTTTTTTGTGCACTTATGCTTTTTGTTACCTTGTGTTGTTGAAATTGCTTCCATTGTTTTCCTCACTTGTAATTCGCTTTGGATAAAAGCGTCTGCTAAATGACTAAATGTAAATGTAATGTAAAGGGGACCAATGGCCGGATTATATCCACTATATAAACAATCAATGAGTTTAGTAAGTGCTATTGTATGTCGTACTTTGGATCACAACTGAGAGGCAAACGGATGTGATTTTTGCCAGATGCCAGATGTAACAATAACCAATGCATATGACAAAAATACTAATAATACTACTACTACTACTAATAATAATAATAATAAAGACAGATACCAATGCCAGATGTGACAAAGTTACCATTACCGTGGTTAGATGGGCTGTGATAAAAATTACATCCTATATTACATCCTGTCTACATTTATAAAGTTATCTCTGGTGAAGGTTATTGAACAAAAGAGCCAACGGAAGTAACAAAGAAAAGAGTCCCTGGCAAAGTGTAACCCCAAAATATATCAGAGTTAGCATTAGCTGCTTTGTAAAGACATTTGAAAAAACTATTTGAAAAGTCAAGACAGTAAATGTTTCAGATTCATAAGCCTCTGTAGTCAGGGTCATAATTCACTCTGATTTATCAGAAGTAACTTATAATAAATCATCGTTCCTGTCAGCTGCTTAGCATCCATGTTTTACAAACACGCTATCTTTATTTAGCATTAGACAACTGAAAACAAAACACCACAATATATTATATATGGTCTGTAATTATGTCTTACCTTTTCAATTAAAAAACTGTTTTGGCCATTTTTCAGAGAATATGAATAATAACACAATTTTTTTTTTCACTCATAGTTAGTGGTTGTGTGATGGTTAATGGTTGTTTATGGACAACAACTGTGTTTACTCTTTTCAAATCATAATGACAACAGAAACTACCCAAATGACCCTGATCAAAAGTTTTTTTTTTTTTGACAGTGTGCGTTTATAAAAGTTTAGTGTGTTTCTAGGCTCCTGACAGACTCTTTCACCTCTCATCCAGTGCTGCACTTATGTTACAGTATTGTGAGTCATGGGTAAAGCTAAATAATTGTCAGGATCTGTGGTAAAAAAAGGTAATTGAATGGTATAAAAACAGAAAAAGGGATATAAAAATATATCCAAGGAATTCAGAATGCCAATCAGCAGTGTTCAAAATGAGGGATTCTGCTGAAACCAAACCAAGGTCAGGTAGACCAACAAAAATTTCAGCCACAACTGCCAGGGAAATAGTTTGGGATGCAAAGATAAACCCACAAAGCTATTAATACGCTAATGCCACAAAACATCCTACTTACAATATGGTAAACAGTTTCAAAACCTCATTTGGAGTGATGAGACCAAGATTGAATCTTTTTGGCCACAACCATAAACATTATGGTAGAGGAGTCAAAAAGGCCTATGATGAAAGGTACACCATTCCTACTGTGAAACACTGAGGTGGATCACTGATGTTTTGGTGATGTGTGAATGCAGCACGTTATCAGAAAATACTGGTGGAAAATTTGCAGTCAGCATGGGACTTACTTGGACATTCAAACATGACAACGATCCAAAGCACAAAGCCAATACAATCTGTCATTGGCTACAGCAGCATCTGGACTGGCCATCTCAGTCTCCTGACCTCAATATCATTAAGCCAGATCTCAAACGTGCAGTTCATGTAAGACAGCCAAAGAATTTACAGGAACTGGAAGAATTACCAAGAATGGGCAACTTTACCATCTGAAAAAATCAAGCGCTTCATCCACAACTACCACAAAAGACTTCAAGCTGGAATTGATGTTAAAGGTGGCAATACATGTTATTAGTAACAGAGGTATGTAAACTTTTGATCATGATCATATGGTTAGTTTCTGTTGTCATTATGATTTAAAAAGAGTAAACACAATTGTTTGACAATTAATGCCTTCACACAACCACTAACTATGAGTAAAAAAAAGAAAAAATAGTTTATCATTATTTTTTTTTCTGATAAATGGCCTTATGAAAAAAATAAAATAAAATAAATAAATTACATTCTGCCAGGGTAGTCACCTTATGAGCCCAACTGCCCATACCTTACTTTCGCTCATAAAAGTACAGAGAGCCTCCATGAAGTCATTGGAAGCAGTCTCTTCCAGTCTATAAGTCATTTCACTACCCATTCCATCCATCCAAGACAAGGTCTTCTGGATGTCTTTGAAAAGTGCAACTGACATAGTAGTGGGGGCAGCAATAGCTTTGTGGGTAGAGCGGCCGTCCTTTACTTCCCTATGTCATTTAGGTCTCCACACTGTTTTGAGGATTGCAATGCAATAAGATAGAAATGAGCAAAAGTAACAGAAAGCTTTCTATTCAGGCAGCTACATATTGAGCCCACCTTTTGTCACCTTAAAAAACAAGAAAGCAAACACTGTAAACTCCATTTGAATGTAATGGGCACATCGGTTTATACAAAACTTCGAAATAGACATAAATTATAGTTACCTGATGTAACTACAGTTCTACGAGTGTGTGCGTAGCCCACCTACGGGCTTCGCTATTGGTTACCTCTCTGGCGCCAGCCAGCCCTATGAGAAAGAACAAAGCACCCACCGCGCCAATCATGCCAGCGTACTGGCACAGCCTCAGGGGCTATATAAACCCCCTAGCCCAACACTCTCCCTTCTTCGAACCAGCTCAAATGAGGGAACAGTTCAGCTGGGCCTGAAAGTAGGTGGGCTACGCACACACTCGCAGAACTGTAGTTACATCAGGTAACTATAATTTCTACTTCGTGTGTGCTCCGCCCACCTACGGGCTGGTGGCGGGAAGGCATAGAGGAGGCCTCTGGGCCACGACTCCTGAGCCAGCGCGTCCACCCCTAGCGGTAGGTCGTCTGATGACCTGAGCGAGAACCAGAGAGGGCACTGTGCGTTCTCTGGGCACCAGGCCCCATTCGTTGCGTAGAGGGCCACCCCGGGACATCCTGTCTGCCCCTGCGTTGAGTGTCCCGGGCACATGCCGCGCCTTTAGGGAGGCCAGGTGTTTGTCTGCCCACATTAGAATCTCTGCTGCTCTCCGATGCAGGAGGGGTGACCTGGTCCCTCCCTGCCTGTTTAGGTAGGCCACAACTGTCGTGTTGTCCGACCTGACCATAACATGCTCTTGTTTCAGGCTTGGAGCAAAGTGCAGAAGCACTCATTGCACCGCTACCATCTCCAGTACGTTGATATGAGATAGCGTTGACTCCCAGGCCCCGCCCACTGTGAGCCGGCCCAAGGTCCCGCCCCATCCGGTGAGTGAAGCGTCCGTGAACACCTCGACATAGTGTGGGACGCATCCCATGCGCACTCCCAGTTGGAGTCGGTTCGGGGTGAGCCAGAATTCCAGATCCTGACGAGCCCCCGGGGACAGTGAGACCCGTGTCTGTCTGTCCCGCCTGGGATGCAATCGGAGCCGAGCAAACCAGCGTTGGAGCCGTCTCATATGAAGGAGCCCCATGCGTACCACCGGGTGAGCTGCTGCCATCATGCCCAGTAGTGACCGGACCAGACAAGACGGGGCCGATTGATCCACCACCAGCTTCTGGGCCAAACTCCTGAGCGCCACCTGTCTCCCCACGGAGAGCCATGCGCGCATGGTCTCTGTATCCAATTCCAGTCCCAGGTACGTCACCTGTTGGGCTGGCAACAATGAGCTCTTGGCCTGGTTCACAACAAACCCCAGCTCCAAGATGTGACGCAGCACTCTGTCCGTCTGCTCCATGACCCTCTGGGGTGAGGGAGCAAGGATGAGCCAGTCGTCTATGTAAGTTAGGATCCTGAGACCCTGATGGCGTAGCGGCTCCAATGCCGCCTCCACGCATTCCGAGAAAATGCGTGGGGCGAGGGAGTAGCCAAACGGGAGGCGTTTGAACTGAAAACACCGAACTCCGATGGCAAACCTGAGGAATTTTCCTAGCCTCGGTAGGATTGAGACATGAAAATAGGCATCCGTCTGGTCGATTGAGGTCATCCAATCCCCCGGGCGGACATTCTCCAGGAGGTGCTTGATTGTTAACATGCGAAACCTCCTGGTGGCCACATACTGGTTCAGAATGTGCAGGTCCAGGATCGGCCTCACTCCCCCGTTTCTTTTTGGTACCAAGAAATAGGGGGAGTAAAACCCTGTCTCCACCTCCCTTTGGTCCAGCTCCGAAATTGCACCACGCTGTAGGAGAGAAAAGACCTCCTCCTGGCGGGCCTTGTGTGCTGCCTGAGTTGTGAGCTGTGTGCGAAGGACACCGCAGAAGGGAGGGGGTAGGTGAGCAAACTGCAGGGCGTAGCCCCTCCTCAATGTCCTGTCCAGCCAGGGCGATAGAGGGCCGAGAAGGTGGTGCGATAGGGGACGCACCATGTTGTGTGAGTGGCTGGGGGTAGGTTGCTGACTGAGCTTGAACCCCCTAGGTCCTGAGAACTTTGGGATGGACGGTGCCCCACCTGCACTCCTCCAGGTGGGGCACCCCTAGTAGCTGCCTGTGTAGCCAGGGGTAGCAGGCCACAGTTGACATCCCTCCTCTCGTAGGCCAAAACTTGGCCCTGCCTAGATAAAGGAGGGGGCGAGCCCAAGGCCCCCACTATCTGCACACCGCCCCTGGCGGTTGCAGAGTGAAACCTGGGCCGTTTACCAGCCGCATTTGAGTTACCAGCGAGCGCAGGAGAGCGCATCTTACGCCCCTCCCTTGGGGGAATGGACGGCGCCGGTACTGCGGTAAGTACGCCGGACCCACCTAAGCCAAGCACCATAAAAAATGTTTTAAAACCTAACACTATAAAAGAATCTTGGCCTTTATTTAAAATTATTACATGTCTCCTAACATAATCATTTTATTAGCTATAGAATAGCCGACATGCAAAAAAGTGATTTCTGATTTGCATTTCTTACCTTGTTTTTTGAATATGGCAAAGGCTTAAATTTTCAGACTGAGTGTGTTAATGCCAGCACTGTCCTGTCTACCATGTCTTCCCATCTGTATTCTGCTTCCTGTTTCTTGTGTTGGATCATGCTCAGTTGTGGTTGTTCAAGAGGGCATTGATTTCACAAGTGTCATTTATGTTAAAGTGATGGAATCATGTTCATCTAAATTTGGTTGATTTCATATCCAGGTCATTGGATTAAATCATTTAACAAGTGCAAATCAGGTTTAATAATGTCAGATAAGCCTTTATAATACATACAAACCCTGCACTTGCCTGAGTTTATTTTTTTGAGTGCATACCGCTGTTGAGCGCCAGCTTCATTCATTGTCACATGTGCTGAACGCGCTGCACCTAAAAGTTATTTTCTATTTATTTCAACACTCTTATAATTTGTTTGTATCCTGATGTGTGAGAAGAGAGCTTGATATGTGTGCAGTCCTTTTTGGTCAAGTGAGAAATGTGAAGACTAGGGGTACCTATTATGACAAAGGTATTGCATGTCCATCCCGTGGCATTCATTCTTACCTGCCACATGACTTTGAAGTAAACGTATTAATCCCCCCTTTCTTGTTTTACAACAGACACAATGAGGAGACAGTTTCATGCACGGTCCAATCTCATGCATGTTGTGGGGAGACACAATGAATGTCATAGTTATGTTCATACCCAGTGGACAAATATTGTTTGATTATTGTGTAAGCAAATAACGGATAAACAAGACTACTCTTATTTAAACTGAAGGTATGATACTACTGGTGGTCCTTTGTACTATTTCCTTCTTTATTAAACTGAATGAATTTGTTTTTCTGGTGGCAACACAAGCTTTAACAAGCAGCATGTCTAACATGTAATGAGTATATACTGCTAACTGTCAAGTAAGCATTTCAAATCTTATCATGGAGCTATCCAACGCCACTGTGGGAATTTAATGTGATGAGAAATTCTAAGTGAGCATTTGTCTGATTTTGAAGAGTTCACCAAAATTGTTTCTGATCTGTGCTGGGTGTGAAGCATCCTTAAATACCAGGCCCCAACTAATCCAATTAGGGACACTTGACTGGTGGAGCTAATAAGGAGAGCATATTGTTGTTCATGTATGGCTCCAGTCTCATGGACCAGTTCGCTAACAGGCTGATCAATGGCCTAGACAACTGGAGGCATCATGGACTCGTCTACAGCCCTGTTTTCAATTTATTGTCCAGATTTTTTTTCATTTCATTTTCTTTATTTATTTAAACAGGGACAGTGTAAAATATACATTAACCTTAAAAAGGAGAGATGCATTTTACCAGGTTATAGCAGGTGTGCTAATTTACACCTGCAGTCCCTGGGCAGGCTGATCAAAACAAGTTAATACATTTATCCTAAAACAAAAAAAATAAAAATAAAAATCACATCCTGCAATCATTCTTCCGTATGCATTTACAAATACACTCTCACATACACATCAAATACAGTACTAAACATTATGTGAACAGGTTTGTTGTAAAAGAAGCCATTTTTTGACCTCATGTGAAAAGATGTTAAAATTCACACATGTGGTTAATTCTGTTGGCAAATTATTCCACCATCTGATGGCCACACTTGAAAAGGCTGAGCTACGAAGTGCTGTTTTACACAAAGGAATTGTACACTCGCCCCGAACAGCCGACCAAGTGGCTCGAAATTGATTTTCTGATCTCAGTGGGATAAACTTTTTTATGGGAGGAGCTGCAGTACCATTTATTATCTTAAACAAAAGACAGAGATTTGAATATATAATTGTATTGTATAAACTTAATAAACTACGTTTTTTAAGAATTTGACAATGATGAAATAACCGAGTTTTCTTATCAAGAACCTTAAGAGAACTTTTGTATAATGATTCCAGGGGCATCTATAGTCAAAGAGTTCCTAATATATCTAAACTGTGCAATATTAAGTTTCAACGTATTAGTTACCTTTTTAATATGTTTTTTAAAATTTAAATTTGGGTCAAGAGTAACTCCTAAATATTAAAAATGGTCAACCCTTCATATTTCCTGACCTTCAATTATAATTTTTGATTCAGTTTTACATGATGAAATCTTACACGGATTTGTGAAAAACATAGAAACAGTTTTATCAACATTCAATGTTAAATAAGAGTTTTTCAACCAGTTGGAAATCTTTTTCATTTCCTCAGTTAACTTTTGGGCAACATCCTTAACAGTTTTACCATGAATATACACCACTGTGTCATCGGCATACATGATCATTTTAGCATTAGTACACACAGATGGAAAATTATTTATATAAAGCGAAAACAACAGGGGCCCTAGTATAGAGCCCTGTGGCACACCCATGGTACATGCTCGTAGGGAAGATGATACATTGTTTACCAAAACACACTGCTGCCTTGCACCAAGGAAAGATTGAATCCAGTTTATTGTACTACTACTAATAGAGAGATTTGTTAATTTATCTATTAGTAGTTCATGATTTACTGTATCAAATGCTTTACGCAAGTCAAGGAAGACTGCTCCGATAACACCTCCTCTATCCAAACTTGATTTTATTTCCTCTATTAAATAGCAACATGCTGTCTCTGTTGAGTAACGTTTTCTGAAACCAAACTGAAGAGAATGTAATGCAGCATTATAATCAAGATGTTCCTCTAGCTGTGCTGCAACTACTTTTTCAAACACAGGGCGGCAGTGGCTCAGTGGTAGAGCGGTCGTCTTTCAACCGGAAGGTAGTGGGTTTGATTTCCGCTCTCCCCACAGTTCATACTGTCGTTGTGTCCTTGCCCACCTTGCCTCGTATGAATGTGTAGGAATGTTCAGTGAATGTATGTGGTGATGGTCGGAGAGGCCGTAGGTGTGAAATGGCTGCCACGTCTCTGTCAGTCTGCCCCAGGGCATCTGTGGCTACAGTTGTAGCTCACCATCACCAGTGTGACTGTGTATGAATGAATAATGGATGGCCTGTGTGCGCTTTGAGTCCCTTGGTCCCTCGGGAGAAAAGCGCAATATAAATCCAATCCATTATTATTGTTATTATTACTTTGGAGATAGTGGGAAGGATGCTTATTGGTCGATAATTGGAGACCTGGAGCTTGTCTCCTGACTTGTGAATAGGCATTACTATAGCTGTTTTCAGAGCTATAGGAAAAAAACTTTCATTTATAGACTGATTTATCACTTTAGTTAATACTGGAGTCAAAATGTCCTTGTGCTCTTTTAGAAACACAGAATCAATGGCAAAGATATCTTTAAATTTACTATTATTTAAGTGTGATATTACTTTTAAAACTGTCCCTTCATCTACATAAGATAAAGATGATTCATCACAATTATAATTATATGCAGATATTGGTTTTGGAAATGTATCAGCCAAAACCCGTACAGAATCTAAAAAATAATCATTAAAATGTGTTGCTACCACTGTATTATCCTTTTGAATAGCTCCATTTATATTAAGTTGTACTTGATCACAATGTATCTTTTCTTTTCCAAGTAATTTATCCATATTTTTCCAAAGAAGTTTACTATTACCTTTTGCCTCTTTAATCAAATTTATATAAAAGTTTGCCTTCGCTTTTCTAAGCTGCGTAGTAACTTTATTCCTTAAAATTATATATACATAATGATCAGTTGATAATTTTGATTTTAGTGCTAGATCTCTCTGCTTCATTAGATTCCAAAGAGAGCTTCTAAACCATGGCAATTTCTTTTTATTAGTTGTATTTCTTTTTAATTCTGTGTGTCTGCTAATAGTCTTCTGTAAACTTAAAATAATATTATTGCACGTATACTCACAGCCCGCACTGTCAACTTCAGACTCCCAATCTATTTCATTCAAGTCATTAATCAGTGCAATTTGCGTTCTCTTATATGAAAATGTTTATATATTTTATTTATTTGCTGTTTGTCTCTATACCTAGATTTGTTTAATTTTAAACCTGTTATTAAATTGTATGTTTTAGTAACCCTATCTGGTTTATTTCTAAATATAAGATCAATCAAAGTTTGGGAATTTTTTGTCAGTCTAGTTGGCTTATTTATCATTTGAGTCATTTGTACGGAGTTCGTAATATCCTTAAGTTTTTTCTTTCTTAGTTTATCAAGCCGGTTTATGTTAAAATCACCCATTAACAGAGTTTCTCTTATTTCATATTTTTTAAGGATTTCACCCATATCTAAATAAAACTCATTTGTCACATTTGGTGGTTGATATACAGTAAATACAACAAATGACATTTGTGCTGAAAGGGTTATAGTAACACCAACACACTCCAATAATGTCTCTTACATAGATTAGAACTCCGCCTCCTTACCCCTTCCCTCTGTCCCGTCTGGAAACATTATATCCAGGACTTGTAAACACAGATGAAGGAGTCGTGGATGTTAACCAAGTCTCTGTAGGACACAGGTAAAAATTTGAGTACAGAAGTAAGTGTTCCAACTGTTCCATTTTTTAAATCACACTACGTATGTTTAAATGGCCATCAAATATTCCTTTCGGCTTTATATGAGGATTCCATAGCACAGACACATGATTTACTGTTTGAAAAAGTTTAGTTGCTCGTTCTTTGGAAGTAGCAATAGTCTGCAGTGAATTGAGTTCTGCAATTTTAGACGCACAGCATGGTAAGATGTTACCTTGTAGCACTGAGATCGCTGGTGTTACCATGGATGTATTTGGCTGTGGTGAATGTTGTAAAACCATAAGGGCCAGGAATCACATGAACATCTCCGCATAGTAGTAATATAATGCAAAGAATCGCTGCATTCCCTCGCTGAACCTTTCCGTGACGAGCCACTCTCCGTGCACGTTGCTGAGTGCTTAGCTGATCACGGTGATCATCCTGGTAAACGGCTCGTCCGCCGTCCATCACAGTAGATTAGATTACATACTGGCTCTACGAGTCCAGGGGAGCAACGAGCGTCTTTGACACACCTCCAGTTAAGGTTGAGCGTTCGCGAGCAGCTACCCAGCTCCCAAACATTTGCGTAGAAGTAAAAACCATCAGGTAAAACAAAACAATTAGCACACTTAGGGCCCGGGCAGTTACGGTAGTTCTTATATCAGGCAGCTTCTCAGGTGTTTTTAGGATAGACGAAGAAACTGCGGCTGCCAAGCTGCTGTTGTCTGCTGCCGCCATTTTCCTTTTTCCATTTTCCTTTTGTCACATGTTTATAGTCTCAAGGTCATGAACCACTGAACGGGCTTCTTGTGAGGAGAAGAGTTCATGAGGTTCACATTGTCAAATTAGACCTTCAGATATTGTTCTTAACGTTATTCCAATCAATTTAATCTAACATTATTAGTACCCAAGGGGAAATTTGAGTGCATAATCTGCCATAGACTTTCTTATGGCAGTTGGGAAGAATTTATGGCAGTCAATAATTAATTAAAATAATGTCATTTGTCACTGTTTATCACCTAATCAACTAATTTGCATATTTTAATTATTGAAATGACACCGAAGACCTCATCACATACTCCATACAAGATATACACTTGCTAGAAAACACACCAAATGTAATTTAGCTATGTAATGTTGTTTTGTTACTCTAAGGGCACTTTTACAGCTGGTCTTTAGTCTGACAAAAAGAAGAGGTTTGGTCTGGACCAAACAGAGTGAAACCAAAAACAAAAATCTAGGACAATAACACACAGAAATGAATACAGGAGGAAAAATGTATGTGGTAAAAAATTTATTAAAGGCACATGTAGAGCATGGTGTAGTTTTATTTGACACAATTCAAAATCCAAGCTCTGTCATAGGACATCTGTGTTTTTGCTTGTTTTATGAAAGACCCCATGGAGGTTCACACTATAAAAAGCATAAAATTATTTGGATTGTATTGTTGGAGTGCTTTGGTTCTTGAGTGCTTTGTGGACATTTGTGCCTCTGTATTTTTGCATTTCCAGGGTCATGGCACATTTAGAAAAGAGTTCATCAAAGAAGCAGGGCCAGCTATTGTGACTCACACAAAGGTAAGTGCAGGCAGTCAAAAACATGAAATACTCATTCAGAGAGTAGTTTTTTTTTTTTTTGTCCTCATCTTGCTTTGCATAGCTGCACTAATGAAGTCATAAAATCTGCAATGGCAGATGAATAATTCCTTAAGGATGCACGCCTACATTTACAAGGGAAGGGCTTGAGTAAGTGAGGTTAAGCAAGTAAGACAAAGGCAAAAGCTTTTTTATGCTTTTTTTTCCTTCCATGCCAGGTCTCTGTGGAGTTCTCCTCAACAACTTCAGTCCAGTCTTACCCCACTTTGGTCCACTGGAGCAGCATAAAAGGATTGCAGCTCAGATACCACTTGATTAGGATGCAGTGACTGTAGCTGTGTTTTGCCCCATAAGAATTTCCATGGCACTTGACTGGGGACATAGAGGCTTTAACCTAATCCAGAATCCTCCACTACTCTTTTCATGTGTTTGACATGGGGGATGAGAACACCCAGGCAGATTCTGTGCAGCGGATTGCAACAAAAAATACACTTCCTGCACCCTTTGAGGATTCATGGTGTCAATGAAAGTTTCATGCTAATTTTTTATCAGGCTGTCTTGGGAAGTTTGATCTGCTATGGTATTACAGCTTGGTTTGGTAACCTGCCTATACATCAAAAAACAAAACTATATCAAATTATCAATACAGCTTGGAAAATCATCGGACTGAAGGAAAACACATCTCAACAGACTATATTTGAACAGACCATTGTGAAACTGGTCATCAATGATCCTACCCACACACACTACACAATAAATATTAACCTTTACCCTCTGGCAGGAGGTTTCGTCTCCCCCACTGCTGACTGAACCGGTTAAAAAAACTTATTTATTCCATTATCACTTAGGTTTTTAAATAGTAGCCTGTAATACCCTCAATGTATGAAAATGGCACATGCAGCACTTTATCAGTACTGAACTCAAATGTTTTATTCTTAAATTATCTGATTCTTATAATTTTAAATAATTGTATGACTTTTATTAATGATGTGTGATGAATGTGGTTGGATGCATTTAACTGTAGAGGCTGTAACGCGGGTGGGAAGCCCAAGGCAAATTTCCCATGCGAGGAACAATAAAGTTTACTTAACCTTACATTACCTTACCTTACTTTGCCTAAGGCAGCTTTAAACTAAGTCTGCACTACTACCAAAATAAGCTGTACCCTTGAAATGGGCCACGGAGCTTACACTAACCTAATTACTGTATGATAGCGCACTCTAATTAATAGATAATAATAATAATATTAATTAGATAATAAATTTGAACATTATGGGCAGTCATGGATAATTTGCACTCACTTGCAATACAACAGATCAGTGCCGTTGACCTGTGCTCTAAGTAGAATCCTTTCTGTAACCAAAACTCATCATGTGCGTTGTCCCTACAGGCAGTTTTGTACATTTACATTTATTCATTTAGCTGATGCTTTTATCCAAAGCGACTTACATTGTTCTACAGTAATTACCAGTCTACAGCCACTGGAGGCAAGGTGGGTTAAGTGTCTTGCCCAAGGACACAACAACAGTATGAACTGTGGGGAGAGTGGGAATCGAACCAACTACCTTCCGATTGAAAGACGACTGCTCTACCCACTGAGCTACTGCCGCCCTATTGTAGAGCTTGTAGGAAAAAAAAGGTTCGACAGCCTCGTCTGTGAAAATGCCGAGAAGAGCTGTCAGTCATGACATGTAAAACATGGGCTGCAAGAGAAAGGCTGGAAACTCAAGATGTGGATTGCAACGCAAAGAGAGTTTAAAGTGCACCTTTTCTACCCACGGCTGATGTACTATACATAAATACTGATGACATTTCCATCTAATAGATATGCACATGTGCTCTGCAAAGTTTTATTTTAAGAAAAGTGAGATATTTGAATTTTTACTGTAGCTACATAAACCAATAACATAAGGCACTGCAATAATTTTGAATTGGTCCACAGAATATGAAAAAATACTCTCTAAGTGTCAGGGCTGTCACAATTAACCAAATCTGAGTGCAGTTAATTTTTGATTGTAATGGTCATAATAAGTTGGTTTCAAAATTATATAGCTGGAAACTATGTAACTTTTTAAGTTCAAATTACATATTTATTTGGGCCATATATGAGCAAACCATAATAAGTTGACACTAATGAGACCTTCACCGTTTAAATTTGTTGTCTCTATGAGCCTGTAGGCTCATTTTAGAGCAGAATTTGGGCCGGTTTTGCCATCAACCTGGACGCTACCGTGTACAGCTCTGACTTCCCGGTATAATGACAGCCAGCAACCATAGCAAGCGTTTGTATCAAGATGGACTCTGCGAGCAACAAAAAACAGCCAGCCTCAAGCACAGCCCAGACACTGACATTGAGTCCTCAAAAAGTAAAATAACAAGCAATGTTTTATTGAGCGAGGCCCGCAGAGGAAAACAGGAGTGTGACCGACAATGAGGGAACATAAGCACTAGAGAGAAAACTGCGGTCTACTTTGGAGATAAAAACAAACCTGAGCCTGCTTTTTTTATTGAAAAGTTAAGACATCATTACAAAACATATAATATCTTGTGATGTTTTGTTTTAAATTTTTAATTCTAAATAGACATGGATACATTGGTGACTTGACCCAGAGCGTGGTGGCCCACACGACTGCACCTGCCAGGAGACAGATTAAGGGTACTAACACGAGATGAAATGGCACCAGTATTTCATCAAGAAAGAAGAAAAATGTGATAAAAAAAACACAGAATTTTATGTCAAACGACATGTCTGACCTCAAACACCTGCTGAAAGAAATTAAGGAGCTCAAAGCTCTTGTCAAAGAAAAAAAAAATAAAATAATGCAGCTTGAACAACGTTTGGAGGATCTGGAGCCATACTCCAGAAAAAAATTAGGTATTGATATCTGGACTACAGACTAAACATTGTTCCTATGTCAGAGGGGTGAATTCAGGGAGATCAACAGAAGAAAATGCACCACCCGAGCAGGTTCAAACCTTGGAACAAGTCATATACTTTTTTTGGAAGGAAAAGGTATCAACATTCAGCAGGACACTACACTCACCTAAAGGATATTTAGGAACACCTGTTCAATTTCTCAATAATGCAAAAATCTAATCAACCAATCACATGGCAGTTGCTTCAGTGCATTTAGGGGTGTGGTCCTGGTCAAGACAATCTCCTGAACTCCAAACTGAATGTCAGAATGGGAAAGAAAGATGATTTAAACAATTTTAAGCGTGGCATGGTTGATGCTGCCAGACGTGCCGGTCTGAGTATTTCACAATCTGCTCAGTTACTGGGATTTTCACACACAACCATTTCTAGGGTTTATAAAGAATGGTGTGAAAAGGGAAAAACATCCAGTATGTGGCAGTCCTGTGGACGAAAAAGCCTTGATGCTAGAGGTCAGAGGAAAATGGTCCGACTGATTCAAGCTGATAGAAGAGCAACTTTGACTGAAATAATCACTCGTTACAACCGAGGTATTCAGCAAAGCATTTGTGAAGCCACAACACGCACAACCTTGAGGTGGATGGGCTACAACAGCAGAAGACCCCACCAGGTACCACTCATCTGAACTACAAATAGGAAAAAGAGGCTACAATTTGCACAAGCACACCAAAATTGGACAGTTGAAGACTGGAAAAATGTTGCCTGGTCTGATGAGTCTCGATTTTTGTTGAGACATTCAGATGGTAGAGTCAGAATTTGGCGTAAACAGAATAAGAACATGGATCCATCATGCCTTGTTACCACTGTGCAGGCTGGTGGTGGTGTAATGGTGTGGGGGATGTTTTCTTGGCACACTTTAGGCCCCTTAGTGCCAATTGGGCATTGTTTAAATGCCACGGCCTACCTGAGCATTGTTTCTGACCATGTCCATCCCTTTATGACCACCATGTACCCATCCTCTGATGATGGCTAATTCCAGCAGGATAATGCACCATGTCACAAAACTTAAATCATTTCAAATGGTTTTCTTGAACATGACAATGAGTTCACTGAACTAAAATGGCCCCCACAGTCACCAGATCTCAACCCAATTTTTGGGATGTGGTGGAACGGGAGCTTCGTGCCCTGGATGTGCATCCCACAAATCTCCATCAACTGCAAGATGCTATCCTTTTAAAAAGGGCCACATAGAATGCCACATAGAATTAAGGAAGTTCTGAAGGAGAAAGGTGATCAAACGAAAACTAAAAAAAGTTTTAAACTTTATGTTGGAAGTATTCTGAATGAATGACCACTTGAATGACATCACTGTTCCTTGGCCGTTATGTCCTGTTTGGTGTCACAAATGGGCCCCATATTTGACATCCTGCAGAGAGCAGGTCCCGTCTCGTCTAGTCCCAGAAGGACATAAATTGACCTGACCTTAAGAGAACTATAAGCACCCACAAACTATAAATACATTCCTCCCTCTTTATGCTGATAACCATTAGCATAAACAACCTACTAGCTTGACAACACACAGACATCAAGCATCAACATTATGTAATCACTTCAAATTATTAACTTACAACACATTTCAAATCAAAGACAACAAATAATTATAATGGGATATGTTTAAAATCAAATGGGAACCCACAGAGTAATGCAATGATTCTTCAAAACCAAATTCTTTAAAGTCCATAAATCAAAAAGACAGTGTCACTCCAAAATAAAGTAGAAAAATATGCCAGAGGTAAGCTGGTCACCCCATCCGGCCTGTCCCTGCCTGTCCATTGTAACAAAAATCCAAACACAGAGAGTGAGACTTATGCTCATTCATCATGATTAAAATCAATTATCTTAAGCATAAAAAATTCAATGAACCAATTGGCCCTTAGGACGGTAGTATGATCCGTCCTGGAGCTGTTGTCCTATTGGTGTACATGCAAACTCCATGGGAACTCCAGGATAGCTAAGCTGATTGTTCAGATGAAACAGATGAAAAACAACATAAGTCACGTAAAATTACCCCACGGTAATTAAAGGCTTTAGTTATGCTGTTAACTAGACCTGTGTTACTTTGGATGAGATGGGGTGCACGTGGCAGAGTGGTTAGCACTCCTGCCTCACAGCAAGAAGGTTGTGAGTTCAAAAGCCGGCCGACTAAAAACATTCTCGGCTGACTCTGGTCTTTCTGTGAGGAGTCTGCATGTCCTCCATGTGTTACTGTGGGTTTTCTCCGGGTACTCCAGCTTCCTCCCTCCGTCCAAAGACATGTATGTAGAGGTTAATTGGCAACTCTAAAGTGTCCCTAGTGAATGAATGTGAGTAAGAGGACCCCCTTTAAAAACGTTTTTGGAGCTGGAAAAAAAAACAGTTTTCTCTAATTTCCAGTTTTAATTCACAGTTACAGCATTTCTCGTGCAATTCATAAACATTTATTGGTTATAAAAATACTTAATTTAATCCACCTTTGCAAATTGTCTCAAAAGGTAAAAATTCAAATCCCAATGCTAGTTGAATTTTAGCCTTATATTCATTAAAGACACCTCAAAGGACCCTCTGTTGTCAATGTATATGTGGCTCTCAAATGAACCTGAGGGAGCTGCTGTTTGGCTTCTAAGGTGCGAGTTTCTACTCACGATGTTCTTCGTCAGCAGGCAATGCTGGTCTAATTGTCTTACTTTTAAAAAACCTCCAGACTTCTGCTTTGCACTGCACCTGTCCCTGATCCCAATATGACTATAAGTTCAAAGAACTATGTTAATATTAGCTCTTACTGATGGCTATATTAATTGTCAAATCTTCTTTTCTGAACTGGTACTTGTTGTAGTTGGCTTCCATCCAAATAAAGAACAAACAAACAAATCAGAACGTTATCTGACATTATTAGACCCATAGAAAGTGCTTTCATTATACCAAACCATAAACGCACTTAAAATGATCAAACCATAAAAATTAAATAGCAGAAAATTAAACAGCAGACCGCAAAATAACCCTAAAAACACCGCCTAAAAAAAAACCCACATTAACAGGATTAATATTCCTTTAGATGAAGTCTGTTGAAGCTCAAACACTTTTAAATTACAGCCACACATGTCAACATTACTTTCACCAAATAAATTTATTATAATGTTAAACAAACCAAAACTATTACATACAATACAAGAAAATGGCGTAAATTGAAACTCTTAATTCATCATGAGGTATACAAAGAAAATCTGCATGTTTTCAATCAAACTTTGAAAAAAGAAAGAGAAATATTCTTCTCAGAGCTCATCAACAACAGCAGTAACATCTCACGTGTCCTGTTTGCTACAGTGAACAGATTAACAAACCCTCCAGCTCCATTTCCTCCAGAATTAGTTTCCACCACTAAATACAATGAGTTTGCATTGTTTTTTAACGACAAGGTTCAAGGCATTAAACATGCTACAGTCCAAAGGGCAAACAACAACACTGCAGCCACATAGGAGACCTTTGGTTGAGTTTACACATTTTACACCCATTAATGACAGAACAATTGAAAAAACTGTCTCCAGCCTGAGTTCATCCACCTGCTGCCTCGATGTTTTACCTACTAGATTTCTAAAATCAGTACTAAGTAGTTTGTTACCACAACTCACTGATATAGTCAATAATTCCTTACAGTCTGGAACATTTCCAAGGGCCTTAAAAACTGCTGTCATTAAGCCTCTCCTAAAGAAGAGCAGTCTTGATGCTACAGTGCTCAACAACTATCGGCCCATATCAAACCTGCCATTTTAGGGAAAGTCATTGAAAAAGTTGTATATCAACAACTTAATGACTTTCTATTACTTAACAACTGCTTTGATCCTTTTCAGTCAGGTTTTAGGCCCCATCACAGACTGAGACTGCACTTATCAAAGTTACAAATGAAATCCGTCTGAACAATGACGCGGGCAAAGTCTCTGTCTTAGTTCTGTTGGACTTGAGTGCTGCGTTTGATACAGTGGACCATAAAATCCTGTCACAAAGATTAGAGGAATGGATTGGTATCTCTGGAACTGCTCTTAAATGATTTCAGTCCTAACTTGAAGACAGGAAGTACTTTGTTTCGGTTGGTAACTGTGTATCAGACCAAATGGCCCCGACATGTGGGGTTCCACAGGGGTCTATCTTGGGACCTCCATTATTCAATCTCTACATGCTTCCTTTAGGCCAGTTAATACACAGCTGTGGTGTATCATACCATAATTATGCAGATGACACTCAGATTTACATTTCACTCACAGCAGGTGAAAATGGACCAATCCATTCACTGTGTCACTGCATCGAACAGATTGATGTGTGGATGCAAAATAATTTTCTCCAACTGAACAGAAAAAAGACTGAACTAATCATCTTTGAAACAGAAACAAAGAGAAAATGTCAGCAGTCACCTTGGGTCTCTTTCTCTAAAATCTAAAAACCAGGTTAGAAATCTAGGGGTCATCATGGACTCAGACTTGAATTTCCAGAGTCACATTAAGTCAATTACATCATCTGCATTTTATCA
Organism: Neodontobutis hainanensis; assembly: GCA_024349245.1. NCBI lineage: Eukaryota > Metazoa > Chordata > Actinopteri > Gobiiformes > Odontobutidae > Neodontobutis > Neodontobutis hainanensis. Next base: position 683,300 of record JALDNG010000171.1, on the reverse strand, counting down.
CCTTAAAAATATTTCCAGAGTCAAAAGGATAATGTCTCAACCAGACTTAGAGAAACTTATTCATGCTTTTATCTCCAGCAGGTTAGATTACTGTAACGGCCTGCTCACTGGTCTCTCAAAACGAGGGTTAAGACAGCTGCAGCTTATTCAGAACGCTGCTGCTCAGGTTCTAACTAACACCAGGAAGTACAACCACATCAGTCCAGTTTTAAAATCTCTGCACTGGCTTCCTGTTGTTCAGAGAATAGACTTTAAAACAGCACTGCTGGTTTACAAGTCTCTAAATGGTTTAGCCCCAGAATATATTTCTGAAATGCTAGTAGCTTATGAGCCTCCTCGGACTCTGAGAACATCTGGGACAGGCCTTCTGCTCGTGCCCAGAGTTAGAACTAAACAGGGTGAAGCAGCGTTTAAGTTTCAAGCAGCAAAAACCTGGAACAGCCTCCCAGATGAAGTAAAACAAGCCGCAACTTTAACAATGTTCAAGGGGAGGTTAAAAACCTTCCTTTTCAGCTCCGCCTACACCACAACTTAAAATGTTTTTTTATCTGCACTCTTCTTCTTTTATAATGCTTTTAATCTTTCTTATGTTTCCAAATATAAATCTTGTAAATTGTCTTTTATTTCTGTAAAGCACTTTGAGTTACCCAGTGTATGAATTGTGCTATATAAATAAAATTGCCTTGCCTTGCCTTACATTTTTAATGAAATGGTCAGGCGGAGTCTCCATTATAAATTATAGGGCAGAATTTGCATATTTTGGTATCACTTGTTTTTGTTTGCTGCTGTTTGGTCTATGTTTTAATTTTTTTAATGGTTTATTTGTGCTTGTAGCTCAGTCTCAGAGATGTGCTGCTTTGCCATCATTTTCTGAGTTGGGGTTCATAAAAGCCCCCCACCTGGTGGGCTCTCGGGCTTAAAGAAAGATGTACTGTATATAACATCTCTGAAATTATGTTTATCAAGGTTTTTTATTCAGACAAATCTAGGTGAAAGAAAATGGAAAAACCTATCTGAGGTTGCAGAGGGTTTAGGTGGATTGCAATTTTTTATCAGAACATTAATGTTTGTTTTAATTTATTTAACATAGTAACATGCTTAAAGTCTGAGTATTGTGGAGGTAGAAAACACTGTCTCTGTTGAGCACAGACTTAAATTTCTTTAATTATTTGGCGTTAATTATTATTATTTTATGTCATGATGGAGTGAGTGGAGACTATCATATTGTTTAATCACCTAAACAACATGAATGCACTTGATGAGTAAAGCTGTAATAATAAATGGAAAGGCTGTTGCCTAATCACGGGTGTCTTCCACAGAGCTGAACACGACCACATTCATAAATTGTGTAGGTGCTTCTTTGAATTTCGATGCGTGTTTCTGACTGCATGATGGAAAGGGACCAAGACCAGTAAATTCTCCCTAAGCACTCATAACCCAGTCACACTGTCACATCAGATGAGTGAAAGAGGGTTCGTAACTCAGCCTGTCAGACTCTTTAATGGCCTTTTACCCCTGCATTCGTGTTTGCGCATGCTTTGCTCATTTGTGAATGTATTGTGTATGATTGTTCACCTAAATCATTATCACTAAGGAAAAGGCAAATGGATTGGCATTAACAGGCCCATTAGAGCTCATTATACATCTGTGCCTCTACAAAAGGCTCCTCTTTATGGAGTTGATGGTATATCCACACAAACATGTCAACATTCTTTACAGCACTGTACTGCAGTAGCCATGGAGCACCTGTTCAAACCTGTTAGAGATAACAAGGTCCACAACCAGTAAGTTTAACTAACTAACTTTAACTAATAACACTGTCAGGTTTATTTCTGTTTATCAAAAGGGACACGGAGCACACATGACATATTAGTACAAGCAGTAATAAAATGCAATTGTTGTCTTGCTCAGTTTTTACTTCCAGAATCCTCTTCATCCTAGGCCAGAACAAGAGAACAAATCTAACTAAACAGACTGAAAACCTTAAAATCTTAGTCTTGAGACATGTTTTTAGAACTCTTTAACTCCAGAGCAAACTCATGTCTGTGTTATCCCAGAAGAATCAAGACAACATCATACTGATACATAGTCACTGTCCTGTTTCAACAATTTAAATAAATTTATACTATAATCATACGCCTACAGATTTGAATAAATAGTGTATAAACTGGATTGACAGCCAACTGTTGTACATGCAGCCTGGTAACAACAGGTGGGCAGTCTGTTTTGTTTGTAGATAGAAAACACCTACAGACCACATAGTGACTCACTAAAACAGCACCAAAACAAGCACAACCTTTTGTGACCAAAACTCAGTCTTTAAAAAAGGAGGGTTCATGGAAAAAACACTTTCTTAAAGTGAATATAAGCATGCAGCACTGTATAAACCCAAAGTGTAAAGAACACGCATGAGGTTTTGTCAAAAGACTTAACAGCTTTGCGGCCATCTGCTGGCATTATTTCTAGAAGTCTCACAAGTACAAGCGCTCTCGACTCAAGCTGAGGACTGGCAGAGTGCAGGGTAACAGATGAGTATAGGTGAGGCCAACTTGAACTTGTCTAATCTAAATGGATCTGATGCAGGAGCTATCAGATGGTGATAAATGAACATGCATTGATGTCAAAGGAGTTTCTGATCAGACAGAGAATATACTTAAAGATATGTATGCAGAAGTCTGCGCCAACTGACACTTTGTACTCAATAGTTGATAATGATCTGCCATGTAGTCATTTTCAAATTAAAATACCTGAATTCTTATATTTATCCTCCCCCCAACTCATTTCAAAGATTAAGAATAACATAATTTCTAAAAACACATTAACCTCATATATAGGGTTCCATACATTTTTAAAGGTGTTACAGATGATGTTTTGTTATATTTTTTCTGCAATATTACTTCAAACTGCCTTTACAAACTGAAAGGAAAGATATTAATATACGTACATCATCTGTGGACAAGGTGGGGCCTTAAAAATATCATGGTGATGATGCCAACATTGGTCCTCTGGCTTGCAATCACTTTTACAACATGTAATAGGTTATGCACATGCATTCCACTTGCTGTGCATGTGTTTATGTAGCTCCGGTGCTATCCTGGGCGTTCATTTATTGTTTCTTCGCTGGTCTGATTATGAAAAAAAATACAACCTGAAGCAGGAAAGGGCAAAAGAAAATCTATTTGTGAGGTTCACAAGACGAGGAGAAAATCAACTCAAGAACTAAAAAAAAAAAAAAACTTAATGTAACTTGGGAATTCTTTTTTTAACCTTGCGCTGCAGCTGGATTTTCGCGAGATTTGGGAGTTTCCAAACTTGGGCAATCCATCTTCTATTGTGCCAAGCAAACCCCTCGAGTCAAAGTATGGGCACCATCACCTGGGTTTTTAATTTGACAAATGCAACAAGCGTTTTCTTCTCCTCTTTGTTATCAAAATGACTACGCTGAAAGACCTTAGCGTTGATTCTAACGTATTTCGCTAAAGCTAAAAAATACCATTAAAGGATTTTCTGGAAGTAAAAAAAACTTTCTGGCTTTGGCTTATCCTAAATCTTTGATCTTGGGCTCCCTTCTGATGGCTCCAGTCCATCACCAAATTTTTGCTGGACAGGTAACTTTTGTTAATTTCTGGGAAGATATTTGATTTTGTATTTTAGTTTGGAAGATACAAACAAGCAGTTTTGTAATGCTACGTATAATAGTGGGAGTACTGTCAAGCGAGTTAGTATGAGGAATAGTTGGAGTACTAACTCGCTTGACAGTACTCCCACTAATACTCATCTCCTATTCTTAAGGAAGCTAAGTTACGCTACTCAAATTAAAAAAAAAAAACAAGAATTCTAAGCAGTTAGTCCGACATAGTAAATCCACTAAAGCGACACAGCAAATGCCGGTAGTAAACAAAAACTTGTTTGTTAGGATTCTGTGTTTTGTTCCTCTTTCCCTCCTTTGTGTGGTTCCCTTTTTTAGCAGAGCATGTTTATGGCAAAGGGCATAGCTGGCTTCTCCCAGGACTGCAGACCACTGTTTAAAGGCCTGTTTAGGCCTGGGCGGCAATAGCTCAGTGGGTAGAGCAGTCGTCTTTCAACCCGAAGGTAGGTAGGTGGTTCGATTCCCACTATCCCCGCAGTTCATACTGTCATTGTGTCCTTGGGAAAGACACTTAACCCACCTTGCCTCCAGTGACTGTAACACTAGTAATTACTGTAGAACAATGTAAGTCGCTTTGGATAAAAGCGTCAGCTAAATGAATAAATGTAATGTAATGTAAATGTAATGTTTAAACATCTGCCTTGTGGCTCGCACCTTGTCTCTTCCTGCCAGCCAGCTCCCTTCCTCCTCTGCCTGCTCGAGTTTTTGTTAAAATAAATTGTTGATTTCTGGCTCTGCCTCTGGGGTCTGCATGTAAAGGTCTTCACCGGGGTCTCCTCCCCATGGGACATGCCTGGAACACTTCCCCACCCTATCTCTAAGGGAGCGCCCCGTCACGCTGTTGGGAAAGCTCATTTCAGCCGCTTCCGGGATCTTGTTCTTTCGGTCATGACCCAAAGCACATGACCATAGGTGAGAGTAGAAACGTAGATTGACCGGTAAATCGAGAGCTTTGCCTTACAGTTTAGCTTCTTCTTCACCACGACAGACCGGTACATCGACCGCATCACTGCAGAAGCTGCACCGATCCGTCTGTCAATCTCATGTTCCCTCCTTCGCTCAGTCGTGAACAAGAGCCCAAGATACTTGAACTCCTCCACTTGAGGCAGGAGCTCTCCACCAACCTGAAGGGGACAAGCCACCCTTTACCGACTGAGAACCATGGTCTTGGAGGTGCTGATCCTCATCCCAACCGCTTTACACTCGGCTGCAAACCGTCCCAGTGAACATTGAAGGTCCTGGCTTGATGGAGCCAACAGGACAGCATCATCTGCAAAAAGCAGAGACGAGATCCTGTGGTCCCCAAACCAGACTCCCTCCGGCCCCTGGCTGCTCTTAGAAATCATTTCCATAAAGATGATGAACAGGACCGGTAACAAAGGGCAGCCCTGCCAGAGTCCAACATGCACTGAGAACAAGTCTGACTTACTGCTGGCAATGCGAACCAAGCTCCTGCTCCGATCGTACAGGGACCGGACAGCCTTTAGCAAAGGGCCTCGGACCCCATACTTCTAGAGCACCACCCACAGGGCGCCACGAGGGACACAGTTGAATGATTTCTCCAGATCCACAAAGCACATGTGGACTGGTTGGGCAAACTCCCATAAACCCTCCAGCACCCTGGAGAGGGTATAGAGCTGGTCCAGTGTTCCACGACTGGGACGAAAACCGCTATCTATCGGCCGCATTCTTCTCTCCAGTACCCTGGCATAGACTTTCCCGGGGAGGCCCGAGGAGTGTGATTCCTCTGTAGTTGGAACACACCCTCCAGTCCCCCTTCTTAAAAAGATGGACTACCATCCCGGTCTGCCAGTCCAGAGGTACTGTCAACCAAGACAGCCCTACAACATCCAGAGACTTGAGGTACTCAGGGCAGATCTCATCCACCTCCGGTGCCTTGACAACTAGGAGCTTCCCAACTACCTCAGTGACTTTCGCTTGGGAGATGGATAAGTCTACCTCTGAGCCTTCGGCCTCTGCTTCCTCAGTGGAATTGTGTCGGCGGGGTTGATTCTCAAAGTTTTCCTTCCACCGTCCAACAATGTCACCAGTTGAAGTCAGCAGATTCCCACCTCCACTGTAAACAGTGTTGGCAGGGCACTTCCCCCTCCTGAGGCGCCGGACGGTTTGCCAGAATTTGGTCCTTTGAGTGGCCGCATCGACAATGGAGGTGAAGAACTTGGTCCACTCGGACTCAATGTCTCCAACATCCCTCGGGATCTGGTCGAAACTCTTTCCCGGAGGTGGGAGTTGAAGATCTTTCTGACAGTGGGCTTGGCCAAACGTTCCCAACAGACCCTCACAGTACGTTTGGGTCTGCCAAGTCTGTCCAGCTTTCTCCCCCGCCATCGGATCCAACTCACCACCAGGTGGTGATCAGTTGAAAGCTCCGCCCCTCTCTTCACCCGAGTGTCAGAAACATCGGGTTGGAGGTCAGATGAAACAACTACGTGCACTGATGGACACCCTTATGCTTGAACATGGTGTTTGTTATAGACAAACTGCTGCTAGCACAGAAGTCCAATAACAGAACACCGCTCGGGTTCAGATCAGGGGGGCCATTCCTCCCAATCACGCCCCTCCAGGTGTCACTGTCGCTACCCATGTGAGCGTTGAAGTCCCCCAGTAGAAACACGGAGTCCCCGGTCGGAGCACTTTTTAGCTCCCTTCCCAGAGACTCCAAGAAGGCCGGGTACTCTGCACTGCCATTTGGCCTGTAAACACAAACAACAGAGAGAGACCTATCCTCGACCCGAAGGCGCAGGGAAGAGACCCTCTTGTTCACTGGGGTGAACTCCAACACATGCTCAAGTTATGTATTTTTTTAATTATAATTTCTCTGCAAGATGATCCTAAATTTGACCCAGTAAATGTCTTGGTAAAAATTGTATGTATTTGAAGTATTTGAAAAAAATAATGAAAAGTAATGACTCAGTGGAGACTCCTGGAAAATGAAAACACATTTGGCCTATGGAAAGTGAAAGTAATTTTTTTCCAATGTAGAAAAATTAAACTTGGTACATTTATAGGACACCTCAGCATATACAGAAAAGTCTTTGACAGCCACAGCCTAAACTCAACAGGAAGCCCGCCATGTGGGGTGAAAGGCACGGCCACCTAAATTGCACCCCTCAAGTCAAAAGATTCAATTTATTGGGTTTTTATCTAAATGGCCTCAAATTTGGTGAGTGTCATCTAGACACGTGTGCCAACCAAAGTTGTGAATTTGTTTTTGATATCTTATCGGGTGTGGGTGTGGCAAGTCTGTAACGAGGCAGCCATTTTTGTAAAAATAAAAAATCTCTTAACTCTCAAACACAAAGATATGTAAATAAAAGGGTTATCTTTAGAAATGACCCTCCAGCGCCCCCTACAATCTTATAATGGGACCAAAGAATTTAGTTTGTCATAGAAACATGAAATTTGGTACACACATCTCTTACGTCATGATGAACATAAAAGCCAATGAGAACCACCCCCTATCTATAAATGTGTTGCCATAGCAATGCCCCAAATATGTGGAAAAAGTCATTCGAAAGGGAAAGTTTTAGTACACACACATCCAGCATGGGCTTATGAACATAAAAGCCAATGGTGACTACACCCTAACACACACGGGAAGGCAGCAATTTTGACCTCTCTTTTGTAAAAAAACAGAAAATAGCTGCTACAGAACTCTTTCTTCATGTTTTTGCTCAAGTTATTTTTTATATTTCTGCAAAATGGTTCAATACAGCTTTGTTCCTGCGTCGGCCTAGTCCTGTATTATGTTCTAGCTCTGGGCTTGGCTCCAGCCAAAGCTTGTTTCCCGCTTATGGCACATCATCTTGTTCCTTCAGACTCTGTTTGACTGTTGTTTAAATAAAAGCTGTTACCTCTCCTGTTAATGTGCGCTTGGGTCCTCAGTAGGTGTTTAACTATTTTTATTGTATTTTAGTTTATTGTAAAGGGCAAAGCATCTTTGTTGCTTCGCTGCTTATAGTAAGGCATAAGCTAAACACTTTTGTATGTTTCCTAGTGCAATGAAGATCAAATACAGATCAAAGCTGAACATTGAAAACTAGAATCTTTGCAATGGCAGAAGCCATTGCAGGTGGTTGAATAGTGTAAAAATTAGTAGAAAGCTGAAACTTGAGTGAGTGAAATTAGTAGTTAACTCAAAACAATTTAAACAATGGGACTAACTTTCTATAAACTGAGCTCAATACTAATCATGCAAATAAGGCCAGACTTTAAAGAAGGACATCACAAAGCTGACTTAACGAGCCACACCTTTTCAGACACTGGCAAAACAGAGTTTACCTCAACTGAAGCCAAAAGCATCACATTTAAAAACTACTAACAGATTATGACGTCATGAGCGTCGGAAACTCTGCTGAACGGGTGGATAAAATATTTCTGAAATTTTGATGAAAAACATGTCAAACAGAATTCTGTTTGGAAAAGAAACATTTTGTCATCTTTAACATGAGAGTGTGAGTTACTAAGCTGAAACTTTTGAGCACTTAATTCAAAATCTGTAGAAGACAAAGCTTTGAGTATTACATTTTCTGAAAGCAAGCAAAACTTTCTACATTTTTAATATATGTGTGTACCTGAGTGAAATTAGTGGAACTCAAAATGGCAGAAAGAAAAGGAGACAAAACCTAAAGTATGGGGCTGGTCCAGGTCTTGGCCCTAGTCTGGTTGTGGTCCGGGTTTTGGTCCTGGTCTGATCAAGTCCTTGACTAGATGTGGTTATGAGTGAATCTGGTCTTGTCCTGGAACTAAAATGTGTAGACAATTATTAGGCAAGTGATTATTTTGACCATACCGTGTATGTATGTATACAGTGTAGTCGCTGCTGAAGTAAAACCAAGGACCACAGCCTTCTGACAATGGGACATTAACTCTATTAATGGAACTCAACACTGAACATCTTTATAAACATTAAGGCCAGACATTAAAGGATGATGTCATCAGGCTGAATACTAATGACAAACACTTGCCCACAGGCAGACACCTGAACACAGTTTTCCTTTGAGCAACACCTTTAAACAAATGCATCACATTCAAAAATTATAAACAGAGAAAAACTGCTGACACCGTGAGCATCAGGAACCTCTTAAAGCATGTATATAAGATTTACATAGTTTTGATGAAAACTGAGCATCAGTGGACAATACAAAAACATTTAATAATTCAGTGTCAGAACAGAACAGAACCCCTGCCATCAGATTGAAATCACCCCCAGGTGGTGATCAGTTGACAGCTCCGCCCATCTCGTCTGAATAGTACAGTGCTTTTCTTTATTGACCTGTTTAAAGTGTACTATTTACATGTGCTTGCTTTGAGGCAGCACATACCAATAATCTTTAATAATAATCTTTATTTTTATATAGCGCTTTTCCACCTACTGTAGTAGGCACTCAAAGTGCTTTTACCAACAGGAAGCAGCACAGAGGAGCTGTGGTTCACACAGAGAAGCTCAAATCAAACCATATTTTATGAGTAACTCTGCACTCCACCCACACATTCAGTCAATCATTCATTCATTCTCTACCACTTAGTCTTTTTGGGGTCACTAGTGATTGGAGCCTATCCCAGCAGCTTTGGGCCTGAGGCGGGGTACACCCTGGACAATGGCCAGTTAGTCGCAGGGCTAACATTTAGAGACAGACAACCATTCACTCACTAGGGACACTTAAGATTTGCCATGACATGCATGTATAGCATGCATGTCTTTGGACGGTGGGAGGAAGCCGGAGTACCCAGAGAGAACCCACTAAAACAGCTAGCGGCTAGGACAATTTCAAACACAGACGTGTTCAAATAAGGCAAGAGGAGCTTGAGGAACACAAGGGCGAGCTCTACTCTGTATGTATGTGAAGTGGAAAGGGAGGTGACGACCTTGATAGTAAAGTAGAGAATACATGTCCCACTTCCTGAGAATCAGAGAGTTCCACTGCTGAACAAAATGCTTTGAGTCAAACAGGTTCAAATGGACTAATAATTAATTTGTCTGTGAGCTACTTCAGAGACAAGGGACGCTTTGTAGAGGTAGGCACAGATGACCCCATTACATACAACACACAAAATACACCTTAATGCAGGTACAAAATCAATGCACAGCTCTGCAAAGGCTGTTGTTGGTAAAGTACCTATATCCACACCATATGGCAGCCTCTGTGATCCCACCTCACTTTACCACTCGCACAGAATGCCAATCAATCATAAATTCATTAGCACTGAGGCTGATATGAGCTCAACCTCACAAGCCAGCTCCAACATATGGTGACATCACACACAGCAAACTCATCTCTGCACAGACGCATATTTTAAAACAGACATTGGCATTAATTAAAAACAACCAAGACATAAGAGTTGACTATAATCTAAATATACATGCAGTATACAATAAGCCTCACTGAGACTCATCTGCTGTTAAAGGCAGATGATAATGGCACACAAAAATAGACTGTCAGTGCATCTGACAAAAAGTGGAACCAAAGCACTTTTATTGTTCAAGAAAGAAAAAAAAAAAAAGAAAAAAATCCTGTCTTTCAACAATGTATCCACGTTCTATAGGCTGAAAGTCTAAAATACACTACTTCAGCAGAAGAAAGTCTTGTTTCCAATTGCTTCCCAAAAAGTAAAAAAAATTGGACAATTTAACAATTTAATAAAAAATAAAAATCTAAATTTATTTATTATGAATAGAAATTGTCAGAGGAGTGCACTGGTAGTGTTACTGGAAGGTTCCTGGTTATTAGAGAGTGTTCATGTGTTAAAGAAGAAAGAACAGGTATAGCCGTGTGTTTAGGCCGTGCATATTTCCACTCTTTCTGTCAGGTTATTTATGTAAATGAGTCCTCTATACTGACTATACTGCCTCTAGTGTCTGCTCTATGTCCCAGAACAAGGTGGTATTCTTCCAGAAAAATTGAGGCTGCTTCACTTTTCAGCAAACACGAAAATAATTTTTTTGTAGCGCAGCCCTGTTCTTTTTTGCCCAATCACACTGGTGGGTTAGTTCCACCTTTTAGTACCTATAGGCCCCAACACAATGGAACACAGCTATAACAGGCCACCATCTGAGGCATGTGTCTACTAAGTGGGCCACAAAGTTCTTTATCATAAGAATTGTTTCTGAGCAATAGACAATATTGTTTAACTAAATATACCAATGAATGTAATTTAATGTTACCATTTAATACAAAAGCACCATGAACTGCGTGAATGTTCAGTATGAAGTATCATGACTGACGTAAGTACATGCTGTGATCTCTGCCTCTGAACCGTTGTGAAAACTGCATATGCATCATCATCACAAATGCATATGCATTTTATCAATTTTAATTGTATTGCTGAAAAATTCACATAGTCAGAGCCAGGTTTTGTTTTTGTTTTTTTCGGGTCTGGCAGTACTTTAAAATGCTCTGTGTTTAACTCAATCTTCTGATGAGTCCTGGCAGCTCTAGACTGAAACTGCTTTCACTTCAGCCCAAATGTTCAGGGCTCAGCAGATTCCAGGACAGGGATACAACACAGATAAAATGAGCAGCACACAATTTTTGTGCAAAGTGGAGGATAATGGTGTAGCATTATTATTAAACAGTAATAGTTGGAGGATTTAAAGACCACTTTACATGTTTTAACTGAAATTATATTTTAGACAATGCACATACAATTTACTATGATATGGCAAACAGATTTTACTGTCAATGTAACTGAAAATGTACTTTGAACAAATTCAAAGTACAATCCATTTCCATTTATTCTTGGTTGAGTTTCTTATTTTACATTTTACTGAGTTTACTTCATTTACCCTCTGACATGTTGCTCTGAAGCAAATTGAAATAGATGTGCCTTCCTCACAGATTAGACATGTGTTAACAGCCCAAAAACGGTAGTACTCTCTAAAGTTGTAAATCTGCATGGTAAATGGTAGAGACTTGGAACTATGCTAAATAATAATATGGATAAATTATTACAAAAAATTTACCAAAGTATTGTCGAGTCAACCAGTATGTGTGCAGTGATATATTCTGTGGGATTTAAAATTGCTTCTATAATGTGCTTTTATATAAATTTAGTCTTATTTAAGGCCTAATGCCATTTTTAACACTGGCATAAGACTTGGACATGTTTACCTTACATAAGGGCCCTGTACTCTGAAGCTGGATTAGGAGGTTAGCGAGGTAAGATAAAACCCTGGGTTTTCAGTATCACAAAGCTGGTTCACTTTTTCTCAAGGTAAATGGTAGTGGTAACTTGGACTGAATGGCTAACCTACTTTGGAGCTGGTTAAGTTTGCAGTTAGACAATAGAAACACGGGTCACTGACCAATCAGTAACGACAAACGAGCTGCCAGAGTTAAGGAGGAGAAAAAGATGCAGCACGGAGACAGAAAAAAAAGAAGTGTCTGCAAAAGCACTGGCTGACTGGAGCACAAATCTACAGCGATCTAGGGATACTGTTATAAGAATTTTTAGTTCAAATTGAGAGAGACAGCGTACAATTTAGAAGTATTAGTCAGGTTTAATTCTTGCAAGAATGAAGCAAATCATTCACATATAACAATGGTACAGGATAAGGTTTGCTTGAAAATACATAAGATTTTTTATTTAGTCATTTCTATATTATATTATTCATTTATTTGATTGGGACAGTGCATGTTAATGAACATACATGAGACACAACCACATGAATGTAAACATGCCAGATTGTAGCCGTGAGCTAATTTCCATCCGTTGTCCCAACATTCTCACATCATACAGCAGAGCAACAATCACACGCATTCATACACCAGTGCTGTGTCACTGGAGGCAAGGAGGGTTACCACTCTGCCACTGAGCACTACAGCTCTATCTCTACCTCTATCTAGGAGGCGTATCGTTACACCCCATGACACGTTCACAGGTGGAGGATTTAGTCCATGGCAAGTTATGTCTTTGTCTATGTTTGGATTGGCATAAAGGACACAATAATCGTAATGTAGACACTCAAAGCATTTAACATACATTAAGCTATTTACCAGTGTTACAGAACATCACTGGAGGAAATGTAGGTTAAGCGTCTTGCCCAAGTAAACAGCGACAGAATGTGGGGGAGAGCGGGATGTTATGTTTTGGGATGTTTCAAGGAGGGATCGAAGCGCCCACCTGCCAGTCGAATGACGGCCGATTTTACATACTGAGCTGCTGCCGCCACCTAATAATTTTTAATTCTTTTAAAGATAATAAGATAAGAGTTAGGGGATACATTTTATTACATATTTTATTACATAAATTAGACAATTTATTACATAAATTGGCTTTTATTATTGTACAAAACCAAATTTTTCAACAAGTAAAAGATAGGGGATACTTTATTTATACCTGAACAAGAACAGAAGTAAAGTGTCCAATCAGGCTTCAGTATCTGGAGTTGAGCTAAATGGTTTGAGATGAGCATGTTACATTATGACTCAGATGATGGAGAATCATGTTGAGGTATGTTTGTTAGAGCAGCAACAACTGTTGAGACAGCTCCTGTGACAATAGACATCAAACAGAAGACTGAATATTTTCATAATTTCTCTTGTTCATTTGTTGGAGCTGGTTGTTGCCACAGAGGTGTTTGATTCCTCTAGATCACAGCCTCCCTCTCTATTTGGTATTTGGTTTTGTAGTTTTCATTCTTCTATTTGACCATCTGGGCCACCTTATGAACAGCTAATCCCTGGTGTCCACAGTGAGACATGGCCCAGACTGGTGTGATGTACTGTATATTAAGATAAGGTGTTTTGTTCTTTCCAATGCAAGTGTCACAAATATAGTCAGGTTTAGATGTTGAAGGCAGCTGAATCTCAAGACACTGCACCATGTGATGAGTCCACAGCATCACAACACCAAAGTGACCAAGGGAATCTGGCTTGTGCAAATAATAGCTCACTCTCAACTCACCAAAGAGCCAACAGAGACTGTTTCTAAATGTCACTGAGCTTTTCCCAACAGGACAGCACTGCTATCTGTTGCCCATTTTTTGGCTATTCTTTCCCACAATCCTCCTGGGCTAGACCAAGGCACCTGGCAGGGTTTGTGTTTTAGAGAAAGAGGTGACCTTCTCCCTAGCCAGCAGGGAATCTCTCTATCACTGCCATTCTTCAGAGCAGTCACTCTTATGTTAATGAAGCCCAAATAAAACCAGTTGTTTGTCTCAAAAGAGGCATTAGGTCCGCCTATGTGTTTGTCCTCTCTTTTTTAAAGATCTTAAAACAGGTTATCCCTCTGTCATATCTGTTCTTATCTCTCCAGGCAAAGCAAGCTATTTGACCCCTGAGGTCACAATCAAAGAAAGGCGTAAAGATAGAGGGAGTGTACAACAGTGACAGGGAAAAGACTAAGCTGAGGGAGAAGTTGTAAAAAGCTCTGCTATTCTCCAGTCGGTCTCTTATCTTGACATTTTCACAGAATATTAAGACATGTCAGTAATTCTGCTGAAATATTCCGCTGTGGTTATTGATGTAAGGCAGAGACTGTTTTCATTGTAGCCGGGAGCAAAAGAACAGCCGCCTCTCAGTCATACTCACTGTGAATTTATCACACCGATGTGTGTGCGTTTGAAATAACTGTAAATCATGGCGGGGCATTTTCAAATATCCGGTACCGCACGCTGAGCCAGAACGCTGCCACAGAGTTTGTGTCAAAGTTGAAACATAATGGAGTTCAGCAAGGTCCACAGGTTTACTTCATTTAGTTAACTCTCTTTCCAAAATGAAATACATTCATTTGTTTTCAAAAATGTAGATAAAATATAAGAAAAGCGTTTGTTCTTATGTAATATAGTTACGTGATTTAGAGTATTAAGAATAATATGGACAAAAATACTTTACGAAGGTTTTAACGGTTCAAATACATTTTTTCTAACCAGTACATGCATCAACAACAACCTGAATTTGCTGCACTTGTCTCTGTAAGCCTGTACAGTCAATTAAATGAGAAGTTTATAAGAGCAAAATTCCTGCGCTGTTTCAGCTCGTTTACCTGATTCTTATCTCCTGATTTGCTTCTATAAGCAAGCAAGTATAACTAAGCAACTCTAGCGGAATGAAAAGTAAAAATGACTTTACAAAACCACACTGAGACTTTTTAATTAAAATATTTGACTGACCAGGCATTAGCTCATACAAAACAAACATAAATGTGGTGAAAAATAGGCCATTAGGCTTTGCTAAGTGTTAAAACCTGGAGGAAAAATATGCAGAGTGGTTTCAGCATTTTCCCTGAAATGCCTTATATCTCAGCGAGGCTATTGTGTAGACAATCTTGACAGCAGGACCACCACACATTGTATCATCCCCATAAAGATTGCTCAGACTGTAAATAGATTGGAAAAGATGACCCTCCCGGGAAAGACAAGACATCATTAGCAGCATATGCACTATGCACATCCACAAAGCTAGCACCAAGTTAGCACCTGAAGGAGATGGGTGATTTGGGAAAAAAACAGTTTTCTCAGTAGTTTAGTGATGCTTTTTAAGTCCTGATGTTGTTAACATTGAAAGTAGTTGTCGTAATTACACCAGATTCACTTATTGTCGCTGTCAGGAGCTTATGTGATGGAGCTGCAGAGAAGTGTGGACTATTTAATCAGGATCACTTTTATTCATCCCCAAGGGGAAACTATTTTTTAGATACAACATGCAACCGACCAGTGCAGGAAATATAAATTTCTTTTTAAAGTAGCTATAACTTTACTAGAATCTACATACATATTACCTATTCACAGGATGTACAGTCTACAAGTGGACTTAATATTGTACAGCAGACAGAATATTGCACAGTGACTCTACAGAGAACTTACAGTACTGAGTTCAGAAGTTTGATAGAGACTGGCAGGAATGATTTCCTGTGTCTCTCGGTGGAGCAGCGTGGCAGTAACAGTCTATTGCTAAACGAGCTCTTGCAGCTGACCAGTACTTGGAGTACTTTACTGTGGAGCGGGTGGAAGGGAAAGTCCAGAATAGTCCGGATTTTGGACAACAGCCTCCTCTCCGACACACACCGGGGTGCTGGTGATCAGTGTGGAGGGGTCAGACGGGTTTGGGTGTGAGCAGGGCCATCTTGCAGATGAGTGGGGGAGGGACACTATGATTAGAAAGTCTAGGTTTTTACGTACTTGAATGTTAAATCAAGTGGCTCACTATGTACCTTTAAAATTAGCACAAAACTGTCACGGCCGATGGCCCAGGAGCAGGAAGACTACAATGCAAATCCACAGAGTCAAGTATAACGGTTAACTAAAATTGATTTAGGATAAAATAACCAAAAGAACCCCCAGGAATTCAAAATAACCAAGGCAAAGGTCCGAGCATACACAAAACCCAATAACCAAAATTACACTGAAAACACAGGTAAAGAATCTCGAGGTACCATATACAAAAACAGACTAGGAATTCTACCAAAAATCATAAGGAACTCAGACAAGACTTACGGGTACAGAGACAATGACCTGGCACTGAGGGGACATATTAGGGCGGAGCAGGTAATCACACAGGAGGGAAAGACACAAGGCAGGAAGTCAATCTAAGACACAGACAAGGGCAAGACTTAAACCCCATGAGAAAAAATAATAATAATAATAATAATAAGTAATTTTAGAAATTGTCATAAAGTCATAATGTGTACATTGTTTGCTTGTTTTATTCACTGTCAACCAAAACATTATATGTAAAAAAAATCCTTTCTGAAATATTATTTTCTCTCACCTTATTATTTTGGCATCTAATTTATTTCACATTGTAGCGACTATCTAGTCCTACCGTTTTAGTCGCTTCAGGGTACGAAGGATCATGGTATAACATGCTTAAATTAACCAATGTTCAGATATAGAAGTTATGTTTGGTGATTTTCCATTTATTGTATACAAAACACAAAGTGATAAATTTATGTTATAGTCCAATATCAAAGTGTTATATGGCAACAGGATGGATGGATATTGTAGCTGTAGTTGAGTTGAAGGCCTGTAAGAAATACGGTAAAAACCATGTGACTTCCTGTCATCCGAGCACCCTGTACAATGGCACCTGTGCGCCCATATAACCTTTGTATTTCAGCTGAAGTTATTTGTGGGTTTTTCTTTGCATCCCAAACATTTTTTTCTGGCAGTTGTGGCTAAGATTTTTGTTGGTCTAAGTTTCCATTTCTTCATTAGCGTTTGCGGCCTTCAATAGGGATTTTTCAAATTATGTGTTTAAGACATAATGAACAAGAATTTGATGCAACTCAAACTTTGCGTTTGCGAATTTTTACAATTTAAGTGTTAATTTTAGTGTCAAATTTTACATTTAGTTTGATGCACCGCTACTAATACTGACTCACCTGTCTGGCTTTCACAACAGAGGCATTACACTATGAGAGGTCTTCTCTGTGAGCTTTTTCCCAATTTTTACTTTTAGTTTAGTCCTTCCTTTATCACCTGAAAAAATCTCTCTTTCTCTCTATGAGTTAAATCACTGCCATGGCCCAGAGCCTCTGGACGTCAGAGATGTTTTTTCTGTGGTTATTGAAAATTCCTTAAAGCAAAACTATGGAACTTTTTTCCTAAAATATGGATTTTTTTTAAAATAATAATCCTAAATTTATTTGGACTGGTTCTAGATATAAAACTGTCATGTCCTAGTGTTGTGTGTTAGTCTGCTTTTGTAATGTATTTCATTTCCTGTGTCTTATTGTGAAACCACTAACCCCTGTTTGTGTTCCAGATTGTCTTCCTGCCCTTGTGTCTTTCCCTCCATTGTGATTACCGGGTCCGCCCCTAATGTGTTCCACCTGTGCCTCATTGTTCCCTTTATAGTCTGTGTGTTTTCCCCATAGATAGTAAATAAAAGGTTTTCCTGTGCCAGATTGTCTTTACTTCAGTGTGAGCGGGCCAGTGGTTCTTAGTGCAGTGTTTGATTCTAGTGGTTTTGATCTTCACCTTGTTTTTTGATTACGTCTCTTGGATTTCGGATTTGTACCTTTGCCTTGGAAAATAAAGATCTTAAAAGCTCTGTCTTTTGTGGGATCTGCTTTGTGAGTCCTTTTGCCTGGTTCTGACAAAAACAATAGAACTAACCCCTTGTTAATGCTGTGTGAGCTGCAGGATCTCATCTTTTAATATCTATTAATCCAGAACACAACCCAAATATACGGAGTTCAGTAAGCAATACACTTAACCCTCCTTGCCCCCAGTGCGACAGCTCTGGTGTGTGAATGTGTGTGGTTGTAGAGGTGAGTTTGATGGTGGTTAGAGAAGGCTGTGAGCGCCTTGTGTATGACTGCCACCCTCTTTGTCTGCCCCAGATGTGAATGTGTGTGAATGGAAGCATGATGAAAAGTGCTTTGTAAGTCAGAAGGTAACAAAAATACTACTACTTTACTTGTAATTGAGTATTGTCCTGGCACAATTATTCAGTACTCCTTTCACCACTGAAAGCGGTCCAAATCCAACACATCTCAATCTTGCCAAGCAGGAGCTCAAAGATGTGCACCCTGCTTGTTGAGGAGCTGGACCTGGCTCCTGCTGTGGCTGAAGACTGGGCTCACTGCAGCAAAAGAGGCGTTTGCATGTAGGCTAGAGGTGTACTCTGTAACAGGCTTAGTCTGGGACTCGGTATATTTATTGTTTAATTTAGCAGTGTTTTTCAACCAGTGTGCCGCAATACACTAGTGTGCCGCGAGGGATTGTTGAATGTGCCGTGGAAAATTATTAAAATTCACCTGATTGGTACTGTAAGCGTGTCACAAGTAACGGGCAGAACATTTTACATGCTCTTCCAAAAAAAGACAGCATTGCGCTAAATACGTAAGTACATTACCATGCTGCGAGTGAGACAATGCCGCAGGTTATCCATCTCCATTGAAGGTAATAGCAATGGATAAATATTTGAAAAGAAAAAGAAGTCCATCTCACCCGGGTCCTGAAGAAAACTCTGACGCAGTTAAAGGCTCTAGCCTGAGTAGTGGGCAGACAAAAGCAAAAAAGGTAAGCTCAATACAATACAATGAACGTTATCATGCCTTTGGATTTACTTATACTGGGGAATCAACCGAGCCAAACTATTTCAGTTCTGCTCCCTTGCTCAATAACCTATTAGTGCGAGGTGGGCTTTTTAAGGATGATGGCTATGAATATGAACAAAAGAGAAATACTCAGACTTGCTTTTTTTCACTTTTATACTGATGACCCAGTTATCTATTGTTCCTCTCCTTCAATTGAACAAGCCTTTGATTTCTTACGGTCTGCGTTTGATGCAGTTTAGTCTCATCTAAATCAGCTGAGGCTAGTGTTAAATGCAGACAAAGTTATGGTTTTCTCAAATAGAAAACGGCTGCCCTCTCAGCACCCTAAAATAAAAAAAGCTGATGGAAAAGAAATCCAAATGGTCTCTTCTTAAAAGTATTTATCCTTTTGTCCTTTTAAACAACATATTGAGCATCTTATACGTAAACTGAAGCTAAAGCTCAGTTTTCTTTTCAGAAACATATCCTGTTTCTCTGTTTATACCAGGAAACGTTTACTTTCTGCAACTTTTTTACCTTTATCGGATTACGGCGTCGGCGATCTCTTTTTAATGAACACATCTGATCGTCTTTTAAAAAAGCTGGACACTGTTTATCATTGTGCTTTACATTTTATGACTGGTTGTGGAAATCGTGTTAATCATTGTACATTGTATGCTGCAGTTGAGTTTCCGTCCCTGTATGTTCGCAGGTGGTCTCATTTGCTGATTTTCATTTATAAATGTATTCTTGGGCTCCTCCCTTCTTACCTCTGCACGTACATGCGTAAAAACC
Organism: Neodontobutis hainanensis; assembly: GCA_024349245.1. NCBI lineage: Eukaryota > Metazoa > Chordata > Actinopteri > Gobiiformes > Odontobutidae > Neodontobutis > Neodontobutis hainanensis. The sequence continues at coordinate 663,850 of JALDNG010000171.1, read as the reverse complement.
AACAAAAGTTTGCTCTGCGTTCTCAAAAGAACATATTGATGAATGTTCCCAGAGTCAGAACGGAGTTGGGTAAGGCTGCATTTCACTACACTGCCCCCAGTGCATGGAACGAACTGCAAAAGGACCTAAATCGGAACTTGTGACTTTGGGAGAATTTAAATCTATTCTAAAGAAGCGCAAACTCAATGAGCTTGGAAAAAGTAACTGTTTTTAAACTTGTACACATTGACTGTAAATATCATTTGTTTTGTTGATGTCATGTATGTTTTTTCAATTGTATGTAAATGCTGTTGTCTTGGCCAGGTCACTCTTGAAAAAGAGATTTTTAATCCCAATGAGTTTTATTTGGTTAAATAAAGGTTAAATAACATTGAAATAAAATTAGATCTTTGTGTGTCTCTTTCTTCAACCCCTGCAAGAATTTTGTGTTTAACTAAACAGGTCCAGGTTTGCGTAAACTGAGTAAAATGAGACTAGATTGTCATATTTAAATAAAAAATATGTTGTGCCTTTTTTGTTTGGTGGTGTGCCTTGTGACTTTTCTAATGCAAAAAAGTTACGAAACACTGTAATATAGTATTATTATTTTTTTTTTCCTCAAAGTAAGAGTTATGGCAACATGTACCTATACTTATAGATTACACATCAAATATGTACTTTCTTTAAGGAATTAAGCCTCAGATATGTTTTGGTTGTCAATGAAATTTGTTATTTGTTGCGTTTAATACAAAAAACAATATAATCTTTCATCTTTCTTGCATGTTTAGTGCCTACGACAGAAATATTTACATTCACCTCAGTTTTCTTGTTCTTTGTTTTTGTGCATTATTTTTGTTTGTTTTCTTTTGTTGGCCACGAGCACATGTGGCATGTGACATGATGTGCTGTAAAATTGTTGCTTTGGTTTTGTTCTGTGACATTATACTGAGTGGCTGCTTTAAAGTGTGCTAAATGTGAAAGAGGTACAGAATCACACAAGTCCTTTGTCAATGCCTTGTACTGTGCGAAAGCAGAGACTCGGCTGTTGATCAGGTGTAGATGATGAAAGCACACAGGGAAGACTCTTGTCCATTCAAAATTTCTTCTTCCTGTTCTTGGACAAGGCAGACGTCTCACACTGCTCCTCCTGCCTCTTTGTATGCTTCTTTTGTCTCCTCTCTTGTATTTTCTTTTGACTTACTGCTTGCTGGGCTCTTAAGAACTGGAAATGGATCTGATCACCTGGTCTCTAAGTGCAATTGACACAATTTTGCTAATAAGAAGGGTGCACCGGGAGAACCTATTTGCCCTGGCAGGACCTTTGCGGTAGGCTACACACAGGACACTTGGAAGAACTGGAAAGTTCTGCGTTTAGAAGTTCTGTCCTTTGAGGACATTGAGGATGTATTTATCTTTAGATTTATAATAGTGGGGTTCCTGCTCATTGGTCTGGGGACAGCCTTAAACTATCATAAAATTTGTAAGAGAGCTGCCTTTGAAATCTACCCAGCCGCTGTCTGCTGAAATTAAACAGTGCTTCTGTGACGTGATTGACAGACTGAAGGGATTACAACAGAGAGACGCCCAGTCTGATGAGCTGACCCTCAACATCTCAGCACGAATTGTAGACATACAGAATTGAGTTGAAAACACCAAGAGTCAGACCTGTGAGCTGCTACGCAGCAAAATTGATGTGAAGGGGTTACAACAAAGGGACACATAAATCGAAGAGCTTTTGTGTCCAAACATTTCGGCCTGGACTGAGGACATGCAGAGAAGAGTGGACAACACAGAGAAGCAGACCAGTAAGCTGCTACACGGTATTATGGGTCTGACCATGAAACTGAATGAAAAAATCAAAGTTACTCCACAAAATGGAGGCACGCACTTGATGCTGAGAACCAGAACTGATTGATTACGATCCGGATAAATTACCAAAGATCAAAATAGGATTAATTAAAATTTTTGTCTCCCTTCCTCTGCCTAAGTTTCTATCTCTCGATTAGAAGTTTGGCCAGCACCTATCTTAGTTTATCCTCCTGGTACTCCCCGTAGTCCCATCAAAGGACAAGGCCATGGGGCTCTCAAAATCATTTATGCCTAAACATCTCACAGACGCCTTCCTATTCTATCCCCAAACCATCACCCCGTCTGCCATTTGACAGTCTGACTCTTTCCTATCCTATTGGGCTGATGGTTTAGCTCGTAATCTTTGTGTGTCCATTTATGTAAACATGTCTTATGATCCACAGAAAATTAATAACCCCTTGGGGATCAATAAAGTACAATAAAATAAAATAAAATAACCAGTGGCATTAGGAAGCGGCGGTGATTTATAAATAAGCTTTTAGATGTAATTGTGTGCAAGTGTTTGCTTCTGTGGACAAAGCCCATATAGGCTTATGGTATGTCACAAGAAAATTAAATCCCTGTCCAGACCACAGCTCCCAGCGGGCGGCCGTCTCCTGCAGATAGCACCGAAAAAAGCCACCTGACAACACTCTCAGGTCCCACGAGTTAACGAGAGACGTGATTCTAGTCAGATAGCCTTCAGCTCTCACTAAAAATAAGAAGAGCAGTCCCGGATCTGACAGTATTCTATAATAAACCACTCAATCCAACAAATACAAACCAGTTTTCTTTTTTATCTAATTAATTCATCTAATTAAAATAGTATATAACAAAATGTCATTCTGACTTGAGAAGTGTGGCCAGCATTGAGAGCAAAGGTAAGCCATACAGAAGGCACAATAGCAAACATTGAGGATAGCTACAAGTACCTTCAAATCCCACAAGCAAATGGCAACCATTTGCGTGGAAGGTAATAAAAGAAGAACTAAAGTAAAAGTGCACATTTATAGGCTAAGACTTAACCAGCTTCAAACAGCATAATCAAAACTTCTGACCTTAACTGGGATAAGTGTGGATGTCTCGTAATATTAGGCCTTTGTTGTGAAAGTTTTGTTTTTTCACTCATAGTTAGTGGTTTGGTGAAGACATTTATTATCAAACAATTGTGTTTTACTCTTTTTAAATCGTAATGATAACAGAAACTACCCAAATGACCGCTTATCAAAACTTTACATACCCCAGTTCTTAATACCCTGTATTGCTACCTTTAACCTCAATGACAACTTGAAGTCTTTTGTGGTAGTTGTGGAGGAGGCTCTTTATTTTCTCAGATGGTAAAGCTGCTCTTTGCGACAAGCCTCCAGTTCCTGTAAATTCTTGGGCTGTCTTGCATGAACTGCACATTTGAGATCTCCCCAGAGTGGCTCAATAAATTAGGTCAGAAGACTGAGATGGAACGTCAAGAACCTTCACTTTATGCTGCTGTAGCCTAATGACAGGTCCAATTGACATTCTGCTTTGGATCATTTGCATGTTGGAACTTCCAAGTATGTCCCATGCGAATGTGGCATTCATCTTGCCATTAATTAATTTTGACCAGGTTTCCTGTACATTTGTAGCTCACACATCCCCAAAACATCAGTGATCTACCTCCATGTTTTACAGTAGGAATGGTGTACCTTTCATCATAGACCTTGTTGACTCCTTTCCAAATTTACTGTTAATGGTTGTGGCCAAAAAGTTCAATTTTGATCTCATCACTCCAATTGACTTTGTTCCTGAAGTTTTTAGACTTGTCTCTGTGCTGTTTGGCGTATTGTAAATGTGATGCTATATGGAATTTGCGTAGTAATGGCTTTCTTAACCATGCAACCCATTTTTCTTCAAGTGCCTCCTTAGTGTGCATCTTGAAACAGCCAACCAAAGAGTCCTGTATTTCAGATGTTATTTTTGTGTTTTTCTTTGCATCCCGGACAATTTTCCTGGCAGTTGTGGCTTAAATTTTTGTTGGTCTACCTGACGTTTTCATTTCATTACTTAGAGTTTGAACACTGCTGATTGGCATTCTCAATTCCTTGGATATCTTTACACCACACATTTTTCCAGGGTATGTAAACTTAGAAGCACAAACTGTATATCACACCATCTGTGAAACTGTATATATATATGTAAGAGTTTTAGAAATTTCATGTTGGTTTATTGGTTCCTATTTCTACTGAGTTCTTGTTCCTGTTCAGGAGAACAGGTGTTATAAGGTTTTGACAGGAGCTACTGCGGCTGGCAGGACAGCTATACTTAAAAGAAACCATGTATTTGCAGAAATGAAGTGTACCATTATTTTAGCCTAAAAACAGTAATGAATTTCATTCATATGTAATTAGGTTGGGGGAAGCCATTGTGCTTACTTTTTTTTTTAAATCATAATGACAAGAGAATCTACTCAAATGATCCTGATCAAACGTTTACATACCCTGGTGATTTTGGCCTGATAACATGAACACCAGTCAAACAAGTTTGAATGGCTACTAAAGGTAACCATCCTTGTGTGTGTGTGTGTGTGTGTGTGTGTGTGTGTGTGTGTGTGTGTGTGTGTGTGTGTGTGTGTGTGTGTGTGTGTGTGTGTGTGTGTGTGTGTGTGTGTGTGTGTAAAAAGGAAAATGTATTTATATAGCACAATTCATACACTGAGTAACTCAAAATATTTTACAGGAATAATAGACCATTTACAAGATTTAGATTATTAAGAAACATTTTAAAAGAAGAATTCAGATAAAAAAAAAAAAAAACACTTTAAAATGTAATATAGGCTAAAGAGGAAGGCTTTTAACCTCCCCTTGAACATTGTTAAAAATGAGGCTTGTTTCACTTCATCTGGGAGGTTGTTCCAGGTTTTTGCTGCATGAAACTTAAACGCTGCTTCACCCTGTTTAGTTCTAACTCTGGGCACGAGCAGAAGGCCTGTCCCAGATGTTCTCAGAGTCCGAGGAGGCTCATAAGCTACTACCATTTCAGAAATATATTCTGGTGCTAAACCATTTAAAGACTTGTAAACCAGCAGTGCTGTTTTAAAGTCTATTCTCTGAGCAACAGGAAGCCAGTGCAGAGATTTTAAAACTGGAGGGATGTGGTTGTTTGAGATCCTGATTTTGAGATTTTAGATAATAAGACTCAAGATGACTGCTGACACTTTCTCTTTGTTTCTGTGGCCCAAAGATGATTAGTTCAGTCTTGTCTGTGTTCTGTTGGAGAAAAGTATTTTGCATCCATACATGACTGAAAAAGAACAAAGTGTTAAGCGATAGAAAGTCATTTAGTTGCTGATATACAACTTTTTCAATGACTTGCCCTAAAAACGGCCGGTTTGATGTGGGTCAAAAATTGTGAGCATCAAGACTGCTCTTCATACCTCGGAAACAGTTTTGTGCTGTCTTCTTATCCGAATATTATGAGGATGAACTGGCAGAGAGAATACACACCAGAGTCCAAGAAGAAACAAAAAGCATCTGAGCATCAGATGTACCAGTGATTATGCGTGATTACTAGTGATAACTGTTGGAAGTCACCATTCAGAGAGAAGGAAATTATTAAAATAATCTTGAAAAATATTAACCAACAATTAACCAGTCAGCTGAGGAGTAGTAACCTGACTACTGTTGATGGACTAGTCTGCCTTGGTCAGCAACTGGAGAGAGACCGGGAAAAGAAACTCCAATATGAACAAAGAGGTTAAACATCCCACTAAAGTCAGTTGAACCTGACTTTAGTGCCGTAAGGGAACTCATTCACCTGCTTCTTGACCACATGGGGGCGCAAACCGAACCTCTTCCCCCCGGGGCACACCACAGAAACCAGACAAACCACCTCATATCCAGAGAGGTTCAGCTACACTTGCATCCTTCACCTCTCCAGGACCAACTGGAAAAACTACGCCTGTAAACACTTTACCAACTCTTCTAAGCCTGCTTCCATGCTGGTTGTTGGTTCCACTGAGTATCAGAAAATAGAAAGGAACAGCTATCCTTGACACAGGTTCCTCCTACACCCTAGTAAATGAAAGGCAAGGCAAGGCAAGGCAGTTTTATTTATATAGCACAATTCATACACTCGGTAACTCAAAGTGCTTTACAGAAATAAAAGACAATTTACAAGATTTAGATTTAGAAACATAAGAAAAATTAAAATATATCAATCAATCAATAATTTATTTATATAGCGCCTTCCAACAACCACAGATTGAACCAAGGTGCTTAACAACATTAATAAAAAATAAACATATTTACAAATAGGTTTAAAAACACATTTACACAATAAAACATAGCAGTGCCATTAAGTGCAAAAAGCCATTTTACATAAATAGGTTTTAAGTTTGGCTTTAAACAGAGGCCGGTCAGGGATGGACCGTAACTCAATGGGCAATGAGTTCCAGAGTTTAGGACCGGCCACTGCAAAAGAACGATCACCCCATTGTTTGTACCGGGACCGGGGCACCTTCAGCAGATGTTGCCCAGCAGAACGTAGAGCTCTGCTGGGTTGTTGAGGGGTCAGAATCTCACACAGATAAGAAGGTGCAAGGCCTGTGAGTGCATTAAAAACAAACATTAAGATTTAAAAATTAATTCTAAACTGGACAGGGAGCCAGTGCAGGGAGTACAGGACAGGTGTTATGTGCTCGTGTTTACGACTGTTAGTTAGCAGTCGGGCAGCAGCGTTTTGCACAAGCTGCAAACGGTGAAGCCCAGTTTGGTTACCTCCCACATAGAGTGCATTGCAGTAGTCTATGCGGGAGCTCATAAAAGCATGGATGGCTTTCTCCAGATCAGCTCGACTTAAAAAGGGTTTAACCTTTGAAAGGAGGCGAAGCTGAAAAAAGCTTGCCTTAACCACAGAATCTATTTGTTTTTCAAATTTTAGACTGCTGTCTAGTTTTACCCCCAGATTTTTGACAATGGGAGGCCAAAGCAAAAGGATCCAGAGCTAATACACTGGGCAGGTCGGATGTGCCAAACACAATAGATTCAGTTTTATCCTCATTCAAACAGAGGAAATTCTGGGACAGCCACAGTTTAATGTCCTCTAAACATCTGTTGATCGTCTGAAAACTATTGGGACAAACAGGGACAACCGGAAGGTAAACCTGCAGGTCGTCTGTGTACAGATGAAAGGACATATTGTGCTTTGAAATAACTACACCTAACGGCAACAAATACAAGGAAAATAAAACGGGGCCCAAAATGGAACCTTGTGGCACTCCAGAGGTCAAGGGAGCCGAGGAGGAGGAGAAGACACCAATCCTAACAGAAAAAGTCCTCTCTGTTAAATACAACCTAAACCACTGCAGCACAAGTCCCTGAAGCCCAACCTGTTGTTCCAGACGTATTAGCAGGACTGAGTGGCCCACGGTGTCAAATGCTGCAGTAAGATCCAGCATTATGAGCAGCACTGGCTTTTTCTCATCAAGGGACAAGAAAATGTCGTTTTGTACTTTCAGAAGAGCGGACTAAGTGCTGTGTCGTGTCCTGAAGCCAGACTGAAACTTTTCAAAGATCTGATTGTTCTCCAGAAAAGACTGCAACTGTAAGAAAACTATCTTTTCCAAAACCTTTGATAGAAAAGGTAAATGGGACACAGGTCTAAAATTTGTGCTTGAATACAGTTGGTACAGAACCTGAACTCAGGCAGCTGTTTATAAATGAGAGGAGGCATGGGCCCACTGTGTTAAAAACCTGCTTAAGTATTTTAGATGGTATAATGTCCAGAGGACAGTTGGTCGGTCTCAGCCTCTGGACCACTTTAGAGAGGAGAGAGAGTGACACTGGCTCAAACACATTAAACACAGAGAGGACAGGAGAAGTTCACAAGTCAAAGCTGTTAGACATGTTCTTAATGCTCTGTTTAACAGAGGCTACTTTATCAACAAAATAATGGAGGAAATCATTACAGGTTGATTTTGAACCCTGCTGTAGAGCATTACTAGATGGGTTTATAACAGACTGATTTGTATTGAATAGCGCTCTAGGACGATTAGAGCAGGTGGAAATAACATTAAACAGATACTGACATTTAGCTGCTTTGGCAGCATTTTGATATTCATTAAGACTGTCTCTCAATATACCCAGTGAAACCCACAACTTGTCCTTTTTCCACTTGCGCTCGGCCTGCCTGCACCTCCGTCTAAGGGCACGGGTGGTGTCATTAAGCCAAGGCTCTAGTTGAGTCCTGACAGCTCTGCATCTGAGTGGAGCAATGATGTTAAAAATCTCTGAGCAGGTGGAGTTCAAGGAGAAGATGAAGACTTCTGTGCAGAGTGGGAAGACCACTTTGTCCTGAGAGTAAAGAGTGGTTTTCATAAAGGCAGCAGCAAATTCTCCAGCTGTGGTGGAAGTGATGATGTGGCGGTGAACGGCTGGAGTAAGGGATTTTGCTGCAGGGACAGGGCCTTTGAATTCAAACATAACAGGAAGGTGGTCTGAAATGCAAATGTCACTTATTTCTGAGATTAATACAGTGAGTCCATGAGAGACGATCAGGTCCAATGTGTGACCGAGCTGGTGTGTGGGAGCGTTCACTGATTGTGTCAGATCCAGAGAAATCAAAAGGCTCTGAAAGTCATTGGCCAGCTGACTTGATGGGCAGCAAACGTGAATATTGAAATCACCACAGATTAATAAACTGTCGTATTGTGTTCGTAATTCCCCAAGTAACTCAGAGAACTCCGGAATAAAATCCTTATTATATTTTGGAGGTCGGTAGACAACAGCACACAGTAGAGGACATGCAAATGGAGCCAAGAATAGCTGAAGCTCAAAGCTACTATAGTTCTTAGCTGGAAGCAGACGACAGTTCAAGTGTTGTTTGAAGACAGAAGCCAGACCACCACCACGACTGGACACTTGCGGCGTACTCAGGAAAGAATAGCCGGGAGGGAGGAGCTCCGAGAAAGCGCTGTTATCACCTGGTTTTAGCCAGGTCTCCGTGAGCAAGAGAAAATCCAGGTCGTGAGTGGAAATCAAGTTGTTTAGGATGAAGGTCTTGTTTGTGAGAGATCGAGTGTTAACCAAAGCTGCGTGCACTGACCTACAGTTCACCGACTGCAGAGCGGCAGGATTGAGCGGGCGGAGATTCCCTCGCACGCAGCCCCGCACCTGAATCCCCACCGGCCAGCAACACGGAAGTAAACACCCAGTGTCAGGGAGAGCTGGTCGAAGCCACCGATAGCTGAACTCCAAGGAGCGGCGCAGGTCAAATTTTCCGCACACCGTGGATTTTCCATTCAGTGAACATCCAGAAACATCCGTACATAATGAAGCCAGGTAAGCCTTGAGTCTTACGAGCACCCCTCCTCTTTTCCCGCGTCTCCGCTTCTTGTTGCGAGGCAACGTGCGGAAAGGACGCCACAGATAGGCTGGCATAGCGGCTAGCAGAGGCGGCGACGTTTTTGAATGTCCATATTTAACAATATCAGTCAGATTGTTCACCGTATCCCGTATTTTTAGCAGGGTCAGGCGTTCATACACCAATAGCGATGACACATTATTAATGACACACAGGATAAAAACAAGAATTAGCAGAAAAGTCAAGAGACGTGGAAGGCAGGCCATACACAGCGGCGCCATCTTGGAATCTTAGATGATGTTAATGCTAATAAGAATGATGTGTTTATTTTCATGGACATGGTCAGAAACAATGCTCAAGTAGGCCGTGGCATTTAAACAATGCCCAATTGGCACTAAGGGGCCTAAAGTGTGCCAAGAAAACATCCCCCACACTAGTAGTGGAGATGAGTGGTGCCCGGTGGGATCTTCTGCTGTTGTAGCCCATCTGCCTCAAGGTTGCGCACGTTGTGGCTTCACAAATGCTTTGCTGCATACCTCGGTAGTAACGAGAGGTTATTTCAGTCAAAGTTGCTCTTCTATCAGCTTGAATCAGTCGTCCCATTCTCCTCTGACATCAACAAGGCATTTTCGCCCCACACATCTGCCGCATACTGGAGGTTTTCAGAGTCCGAGGAGGCTCATAAGCTACTAGCATTTCAGAAATATATTCTGGTGCTAAACCATTTAGAGACTTGTAAACCAGCAGTGCTGTTTTAAAGTCTATTCTCTGAGCAACAGGAAGCCAGTGCAGAGATTTTAAAACTGGACTGATGTGGTTGTACTTCCTGGTGTTAGTTAGAACCCGAGCAGCAGCGTTCTGAATAAGCTGCAGCTGTATTAACCCTCGTTTTGAGAGACCAGTGAGCAGGCCGTTACAGTAATCTAACCTGCTGGAGATAAAAGCATGAATAAGTTTCTCTAAGTCTGGTTGAGACATTATCCCTTTGACTCTGGAAATATTTTTAAGGTGATAAAATGCAGATGATGTAATTGACTTAATGTGACTGTGGAAATTTAAGTCTGAGTCCATGATGACCCCTAGATTTCTAACCTGGTTTTTAGATTTTAGAGAAAGAGACTCGAGGTGACTGCTGACACTTTCTCTTTGTTTCTGTGGCCCAAAGATAATTAGTTCAGTCTTGTTTCTGTTCAGTTGGAGAAAATTATTTTGCATCCACACATCAATCTGTTCGATGCAGTGACACAGTAAATGGACTGGTCTATTTTCACCTGCTGTGAGTGAAATATAAATCTGAGTGTCATCTGCATAATTATGGTAGGATACGCCACAGCTGTGTATTAACTAGCCTGGAAGCATGTAAAGATTGAATAATAGAGGTCTCAAGTAAGACCCCTGTGGAACCCCACATGTTAGGGCCATTTGGTCTGATACACAGTTACCAACCGAAACAAAGTACTTCCTGTCTTCAAGATATGAATAGTTTGGTTAGAAATAAAAGAGCAGCCAAGTGATCCTCTAAGTGCCAATGTTGCAAAATTGCAAGCAAAAAACAGCCGCTATTTCTGGTTAATGTGCTAAATCATGTTTACACTCCCTTCCACCTAATGTCAGTCACCCTGTACTTTGTTTCTACCCTCCATTACTTTGTCCACACTACCACAATGAGAACGTCTTCCAGTTCCCTGTCAAAAGCTACACTCGATGCTGTGTAGCATTACACTATGTGAAACATTCTTTGTCCGACCGGTTGTGAAGTGTGAAGTGTGTCAAACCAAGAATTGGCTTGTATAGCCTCTGTTGGTGATACAGCTCATCAGCAGTAGCTGTCTGATTGAGTGCACCTAACCATATATATATATATATATATATATATATATATATATATATATATATTAGTCCTGGGCAACGATTAAAGAATTTAATTCTGATTAATAGCACAAAGTTTTGTTCATTATACAAAATAATTTATAATAAATTAGAAATTTGTGTATTGCATACTTTTATTTTGAACGTTCAATTACATTTGGTTTGCAAACACTTTAAACAAAAAAGGTGCTTTTTACAGCAGTTAAAAGTTAGTAGCAGTTGAAATATTTTTTGTAAATCTCAAATTAATGGCCCTTGCCCCTCTCCCCTTCACCGCAACGAGCATGACACACAGCTGGGACACCATAGCTAGGCATATTAAACATAAAGAAGCAGAGCAGCTTACTAAAGTTTGTGTCAAAAAGACCAAGAATGCAAGAGAAAGATAATTCAAATATTCAGGAGCCATCAATCTCGAGTTGTAAGGAGCTCAGCTTTGTTGTTAACGTTAATTCAGCAATTTCTCCATCACCAGCAGCGCTCCATCAAACGTCAACTTCTCCTCCACGTCAGTGTACAGGTACATACTGCCATACATTAGGCTAATTAATAGGGGTAAATGTGCAATCATGAAAATGACCAAAGTAGCGCATTCATTGTTTCAGACTCGCCTAAGCCTAGGGCCAGCACTGAGGAGGACTTACGGATGGATCTGTACACACATTCATCTGAGTTGAATGTGTTAGCAGATCCTCATTGTGTCCGCTGAGCCAAACTAAAATGACAAGCATTATTGTTTTTACAACCTGTCTACTAACCACTACTGTCGTACTGATTTGATGATAGTGTTGAGTTGTGTCTGTCAAATGCGCGTGTGTCTGGCGTGTGCTAATGCTGTTCTTACTTATTACTAATTATGTTCTTATGTGCTTTGATTAAACGGTGGTGTATTCAAGCAGGTGTAGTTGTGTTCGTCGGCAGTAGCTCAGTGGGTAGAGCGGCCGAGGACAGCGGGTGGGCGGTTTGATCCCCGCTCAAAACATCCCAAAACATCATAACATCCCACTCTCCCCCACATGCCACATGTCGTTGTGTCTTTGGGCAAGACATTTAACCTACATTGCGTCCAGCGGTGTTCTGTAACACTGGTTAATAGTTTAATGTATGTAAAGCGCTTTGAGTGCCTACTACAGTAGGTGGAAAAGCGCTATTTAAAAATTATTATTATTATTATTTATAATTGATGCATTTTAGGCTAGGCCCACTTGATTTTCTCTGGGTCCACCTACATTGTGATTCCTGGCTACGCCAGTGACACACAGTGCACACATGTTCTGTTTCCTACAGTCTGTTTTGTGTTTTTATTACAGTCAGAGCATGTGAGTGCAGTTCCCGCTGTTCATCAATATAATGCACTGTAACGCCGCAAGCTAATTATTGTTGCCTAGCGATGTCCAGTAGTCTCCGGTGAGGGCAACAGTTGGTACACGTAATACCGTCGCTTTTGCCGTCCTCTCCTTTTTATACAACTCATGTATTCTTCCTGTGAAGTGCGTCATGAGGGCGGCTCATAAGTGCAGTCATTCGTTGCGATCCTAAGAATGTTCTTCAGACTGACATCTTTCACAAAAATAATTGGCCGTTGTTAACGCGCAATAAAATAATTGTCTGCGTTAATTCATGAATGGGTTAACGCAAAAATAACGCGTTAACTTGCCCAGCACAATTTTATATATACATATATATATATATATATATACACACACCCACGGGACTTGTCACACGTGGGACCCAGGTTCAAATCCCCCTCGGGGCGCTATCCAGTGGGGGTCCTTAGGCAAGACCCTTTGCGCTACTGCCTACTTTATAAAAATGATGTGAGACAATAAATGCTATGAGAAGCCGGATCAGACGACGACCGGCCAAACAAGGTCTGCGTCAGGTGTTGGGGAACCAGAGCAACTTGATGACAAATGGGCTACTGGAACAAGAACAGGAACAGGAACAACATGTAAATGGGCGAGATGCGATAACAAGGCTCTGTGGGAATGCTACTACTCCAGTAACCCTAGTCAGAGGGGTTACATGAAGAGGATGTGGGATGAATGGTTACTTTGAAACCCACAGTCCACGCTTAAGTCAAAGCAACTAGTAGCTCAGTGTTCCAACATCCACAAGCGGCAACTGCTATCACAACTTGAGATTGACGACATACAACACAAATGCTACGACAAGGGGGAGCCAGGATGAGAGGTCAGAGGGGAGCCAACCAGAGATTGGGTATGAGCCCCAACAACTACAATAACCCTTAAAGAGGCAGTGACTGACCTGAAAGACAAGATCATGGCGAGAATGAATGAAACGCAACCCCGACGCCAATTACAACGGCTAAGTGAAGTACCATCAGAAAGTCTCCTAGAAGATGTGAATGCAGCATTGACTGCGATCCCTACCACAACCATCACTGAAACCAATGAGCTGATATACACCTCAGCAGCAGTGATCATTGAGATGCTTGGCTATAAGGGCAAACATGGGAACCATGAGAAACAATACCCACCATGGAAACAAAGGCTGGAGGCTAAAATCAAGAAGGCACAGAGAGAAGTGAGCCAACTGACAGAGGCCAAGAAAGGTGTAATGAGAAAACAAGTACCCAATAGGTACAACCAGATGCCCATACCTGAAGCACTTGAAACTGCCAAACAAAGGCTCCAAACCTTGTCCAGCTGCCTAAAGAGGTACACAAGAAAGAATGAAGCCATAAGAATAAACCAGCTGTTTGCTACTCAACCTGCAAAAGTGTACACTCAGTGGCAGGGTAATAATAACAGCAGAGCCGACCCACCAAGGCTGGAAACTGAACAATACTGGAAAAGTATATGGGAGAGGGAGGCATCACACAACAGCAATGCACGGTGGCTGGTGGCTCTGAGAGAGGACCACAGCAACCTCCCTGAACAGAATCCAGTTACCATCACAGACATCCACACCTACTGGCTAAAGAAGTTCACTGCACTCCACGAGCGCCTTGCAGCACAAATGAACCAGCTGCTAAGGAATGGGACACACCCTGAATGGCTTACCGAAGGGCGTACAATCCTGATCCTGAAGGATCCCACAAAGGGTACAGTCCAATCCAACTATCGGCCAATAACCTGTCTCTCCACAACATGGAAGCTCATGTCAGGCATCATCGCGGCTAAGATAAGTGGGCACATGGATCAATACATGAGCAAAGCACAGAAGGGCATCGGCAAAGAAACCAGAGAAGCCAAACACCAACTCCTGGTTGACAGAACAGTCACCCAAGACTGCAGAACCCGACACACCAACCTGTGCACTGCCTGGATTGATTACTAAAAAGCATATGACTCAATGCCACACACATGGATCACTGAATGCTTGGAGATGTACAACATCAACAGGACTCTAAGAGACTTCAATGCAAACTCGATGAGGCTGTGGAAAACCACCCTTGAGGCCAATGGTAAGTATCCATTAAAATGTGGCATATATCAAGGAAATGCTCTGTCCCCACTGCTGTTCTGCATAGGTCTGAACCCCCTCAGCCAAATATTCAACACACTGGCTAAGGATACCGACTCAGGAATGGGGCCACCATCAGTCACCTCCTCTACATGGATGACATCAAGCTATATGCTAAGAGCGAGCAGGACATTGACTTACTGATCCACACCACCAGGATCTACAGCTCTGACATTGGGATGTCATTCGGGCTTGAGAAGTGTAGTTGAATGGTGACAAAGAGAGGGAAAGTAGTCCACACAGAAGGGGTCTCAATACCAGAAGGAACAATAGCAGACATTGAGGATGGTTACAAGTACCTTGGAATTCCACAGGCAAATGGCAACTTTGAAGAGGTAACAAGGAAAACAGCCACTGCCAAATACCTCCAACGAGTAAGGCAAGTCCTAAGAAGTCAGCTCAATGGCAAGAACAAGGCAGGGGCAATAAACGGCTATGCCTTGCCAGTGATCAGATATCCTGTGGGAATAATAAGGTGGTTAAAGGAAGAGATACAGACCACAGACGTTAAGACACGAAAGCTCCTCACCATGCAGGAAATATCGTGGAACAGGAACAGGCCCTGAGCACCAGAGCAATAGAGGCCCAGATCTATCACACCAGACAAGACCCAAGGTGTAGGCTGTGCGAGCAGGCCCCTGAGACAATCCAACACTTAACTGCAGGGTGTAAGATGCAGGCAGGGAAAGCATACATAGAACGCCATAAAAAATAAGTGGGTGGCATAGTGTACAGGAACATCTGCATGGAGTATGGACTGGAGGTCAAAGTAGGAAACACCTCCAAAGGTGGTAGAAAATGACCGAGAAAAGATCCTGTGGGACTTCCAGATTTAGACTGACAGAATGGTAATGGCAAACCAACCAGACATTGTGGTGATGCCGGATGATCACCATGAGTTTTGTTTTAAGTCATGGGGGAAGAACACACGGACTTGTGGGGAGTGTGAGCACTGCGATCTTTTGCTGAAAGGTTAAGATCCTATGTGCCTTGTTTACTTTCAAAGGAGCGGGCCGCCTCCACACTCAGATTGTGAGGTTTGCGTGTTGATCTGGTTGAGGCGCGGGGATCAGAGAGTCATAAGTCCTTTGTGCTCTCTTCACATGAGGTTGGCTATGTGCTCGGGCGGGCGCGCTCCTGCGCTTCCTGCGAGCATGCCGATGACGGCTCATCCCTGGCTTCTGCGGGCGCTTCCGCCTCGTAGCGCTCTTCCTGCCCTGACGTGGCGTGTGAGGAGGTGTTAGAGGTGGTTACAAGAGCAATGGTGTGGCTGAATATTGGGCCCTCCCCCAAACACTCAAAACTGGATGACAGGCTTAATATATTTACATATACAAAAATATTTACATTACAAAATGCATTGATGCAGCCTTGGCTCCTTTGCGACTCCAGGGCATCCGCATTTTGAATTACATTGAAGACTGGCTCAGTCTCAGGAGCTACCGCTTCATCATCGGCATGTTGTCCTAGCTCATCTTGAATCTTAACATAGAATAACATATCTATGTTGTCCTATGGCTGAGCTGTGGCTCAGAGCCAGGGGGTTTCTTCCAAGGGGCAACCCACTGAAGCAGATAAGGGTTACGCACTGAGGGCTTTGTACGCTAGGTATGTGGTTCAGACCCCAGTTTCTAAATCCCCCCCGCAAAATGATGTGTCAAAACTAGTGCCCCTTTTGGAGAAACTGGCAGCGTGGATGTTACTGCAAAATGTTCCCATGAGTAATGTGGACTGTGGCTAAAGGCTACAGAATTTAATTTACCTATCGTCCTCTGCATTTCAACGGCATGCACTCCACCCCTGTGAAACCGGAACGGGCGCATGTATTGACATAGGAACTGCAGGTTCTGCTGGACAAAGGAGCCGTAGAACCCCTATCAGACAGATAACTCTGTTTTTACAGCCAGTGTTTTCTAGTTTCGGGGGTTGCACTCAATTTTGGACCTTTGCGGGTTAAACTGCTACCTAAAAGCATCCATCCATCCATCCATCTTCTACCACTTAGCAGTCTAAGCAGAGACGCCCAGACTTTCCTCTCCTATGACACTTCCGTCAGCTCTTCCAGGGGGATACCGAGGCATTTCCAGGCCAGCCAAGAGACATAGTCCCTCCAGGGTGTCCTAGGTCTTCCCCAAGCTCTCCTCCCGGTTGGACATGCCCGGAACACCTCCCTAGGGAGGCGTCCAGGACGCATTCGAAAGAGATGCCCGAGCCACCTCAGCTGGCTCCTATCAATGTGGAGGAGCAGCAGCTCTACTTTGAGCTCCTCCTGAGTGACCGAGCTCCTCACCCTCTTTCTAAAGGAGCGCTCCACCACCCTGCGGCGAAAGCTCATTTTGGCCGCCTGTTTCCGGGGTCTTGTTCTTTCCGTCGTGAGCCAAAGCTCATGACCTCCGGTTGCACTATACCGGGCAACGTAACAGTCCTTGATTTTATAATATCCATAAAGGGTTCTGAACCGCACTTTGTCTGGCCCGTCACCTAGGACCTGTTTGCCTTGGAAGACCCTACATGGGGCATATAGCCCCCAACAACATAGCTCCTAGGATCATTCGGGCACTCAAACCCCTCTACCATGATAAGAGGCCACCCAGAGGACAACATATCTGGGAGTTGTTTAAGACTCAACCGAGATGCAGACACATCTGTCTCTTGCACGTGTGAGGAATAGAAACTCCACCCGAGGTAGTGAGCCAAATCTGGGAAAGATGGTGCTAGGTCTCCCTCTACTAGGAGAGCCTATGCCTGCAAATGGCGTATCTTTGAAGCCTGGTGTGCTACACACCATACAGACCCAGTTCACTGCCACATTAATTCAGTGTTTGAGCTTCTGCAGGACAAATTGTCCTCGGGCACTAATCCTAGCACACTCAGGGTTTTTGTGGCCGCCATTTCGGCTTGCCACGCCCTGATTGACGGGGTCTCGATAGGGAGACACCCTCTAGTTGCCCGCTTCATTCGAGGGGCCAAGCGGTTGAGGCCGCCCACTAGAGCTACAGTTCCTTCCTGGGACCTAGCTATAGTGCTTGAGATCTTAAAAAGCACTCCTTTTTAACTGCTAGAAATGGTAAAAAATGGTAAAATCAACAGTAAAACTTAGTATTATAAATCGAGATGATCTGTATATTATACATAAAATTCATTCATAATGTGCTGCATTTTTATGTTTACTAAGTTATATTGTAAATTTCAAAAATACATCTTGAGAAAAGACAAGGGAGAGTTGGAATGGAGAAAATAAAAGAGGAAAATATCACTTTTGGAAAATTGATTTAAAACAGCCATTTTTTTTTAACAAAGTTCAATTGCCAGGCACACAACAACCCACACCCTCCCCTTCTGGAATGATCCACAGTATGGCATAAATGTTTTTTTCAAAGTATAGAGCATGCAAAAAAGCTAAGTAATTGTTTTTTATTATGACTGAATCCGATACTCAGAGTAAATAAAGCCTTGGTATATTCTATTGTCACAGAGTTTGAAAGCCAGGCGCACAAAAACAACAACAAACACCTACACTCTCCCTGTCTGGAATGTTTCACAGTATGGCATAAACAAATCTATCTTCATTTAGACAATCAGGCGATGCGAACAGGCCAAGTTACAGGTCAAATCTATGGAGAGGCGAGCCCCTCACAGTAAGAATTCACATTTGTTAAGGTATTTTTTTGCAACATCTTCATGAAACACACAAGTGGAGGACACTTTACCAGAAAAGGTTACATAGAGCACCAAGAATGCAACAAAAATGACACATTGGCCCTAAATAACCATAATGCACAGCACATCCTTCACAAAGTTAAAACTAATTGTACCTCATCAAAGAGAGTCCGCAAAAAGAGTCCATATATAAACTTAACACCATTCGTTGATCGGAGAGTTCCTGTATCAAGGTGAGGACTCAAGGCTTCACACTGAGACAATGCTTGGAGTGTTTGTTCTCTACTTTACTTCCTTTTTCTTGGTTTATTGAGAAAAAAACACCTAAAATAAAAGGCATATTGAGAATTTAGACACACTCACTGACTCCGGCTCCGAGCCAGACCGAGACTAAGACTGGGCTTGACCCGGGCTTTAGGCTAGGTCTGACTCTCAGGCTTGAGTCCCGGTCCCAGCCTAAGTTGAGGTCCGGATTAGTCCCAGGTCTGTGAAATGGGTAAGCCATATTTACTCACCTTTGAAGAAACTCTAGAGTTGAAGCCAGCTCTCAAGGATAATGGATATTAAAACAGTAGTAGCTCCCGAACATGAGGCACAATACAGAAATGAAGGAGGAGATGTTTGTGTTGATAAGGAATAGAAGGAATAGAAGGACTGACCTATGAACAAATTATTTAACAGGTTATATTAATAAGTGCTGCACTCACATGAAAAATTCTATAAAAAAGTGCAATTAAAATATAAAGGATATTAAAGAACAGACTTACCACAGACAATAACAGCAGGTGTCAATGGCACTTGCCCCAATTGGACCTCTTCTGCCAAACATGTATCTTCTACATGGAAGAACATGGACAACTCCTTCTCATCAAAGTAGCTAAACAGAAGAAGGAGCATCTCTGTAACATCCTGTGAGCAGCCACTCTGCAGTCCCCGCATCCTGTGAAGCCTCAAATAATTCTGAAGGAACTTGACTGTGGTCATGTAGTCGAGAAGCCTTTTCCCCTTCAAATCCAAATTTCGCGTGAATGTCTCTTTGAGGTCAATACCAGTGAGTTCCATGAAGTGGACTGACATGCCAAGTTCATCAAACAAAAACGGCCACTCCTCTCTAAGGCATTTGATACTTTTTCCCTGGTTGACATGTTGACGTTGTGTGTAAAATGTAGACTTCATTAGACATTTTACCTCCTCTGGATTGGCATCAGAGTCTTGGAACATCACTTTGAGTTTTTCCATCTTTTGCCTTTGACTCTCTTGAGTTTCTTTAAGGGGCAGAAATTTAACATTCCATTTAATGCATCCGTAAGTGTCCTGCATTGCTGCTCTCTAATGGGATCTCATCTGTGATGTCTGAGTCACCTGATTGATGTTTTCTTTTTCTTATTTTGGGTGTTGAAGTGCGCCTCACATTTTCAATTCTATTTTGCAACTGTTTGACAAGGAAATGGTAGCCTGTTTCAACAATATCACCCGCCATTACATCTTGGAGAGATTTGGGATATTTTGCTACCATTTTTTTGCAACATCAGTTGAATGCTTTTTACCTACATGAGGGCATTTTTTTATCATCTCATTCGCAACAATCCGGACCATTTTCCTCCTCAGTTTTAGGAATGGCCTTTTTCCCGTTTCCAAAGAATACATCCTTTGGATGCACAATCCTCAGGAAATTTACCCCATGGCATTTCAAAGTTGTCGACCCACTGTGTGTCAAGTCCTTGGCTGCTGAAGGAGGTTGACGATGAACTTGGGGATGAAACAGAGATCGATGACAGCAATTGGGTAGGTGAGGCTTCCACAGATGATGGTGAGCTGTTCTCGGGAGTGTGGTCTCTAAATGACAAAAAAATAAGTTTAGGATTCATGCTGTAAAATATTATATCATGTCCATGACCGTTTTTGATTTTGAATAGTTGGTGGTTTTACTTACATTTTTGTTTCCAAACAGAAAGAAGCTTTCTGGCTTGTACAGGTCTTAACACCGTCATCAAATCAGCCTCAGTTACGAAGCGTAGATCATCATATGTCTCGACTCCAATAGACTGCAGGTGCTCTTCCAGGATGTTTTTGCTCACCGCTTCTAGTTGTGTTAGGACTTTCTTGATAACGGCATCTAGGAAGGTTTGCTCTCCGTCACTAATATTTGCACTGAAGAAAAAATGCTACCTCCAAACAGAATAGAAAAAATAACAGATAGCATAATAATTAGACAGCCAGTGAATATTGTCCTCAAAGTTGATGTGTTAGAACCATGAAAAATGGGCAAGCGTGAGGATCTGAGCAACTTTGACAAAGGCCAAATTGCAATGGCCAGGGAAGGAAAAGCGGTCAAACGGCAACAGGGTCATGGTCAATATTAGGCAGGTGGTCATAAAGTCATGGCTGATCGGTGTATGTCAAACTATATACAGTGAGAAGTGAGCTTTAAGTGGACATTATTTTGCCACAATACTGTGTTTTAGTGGAATGACTTGGTATTCATCAAGTGTTAAGTCAATTCAAGGTACAAGTTGTACTGAGCACTCAGCCTAGAGTCACTCAGATTACTAAGAGCACTCCCAAGGGGGCAACCACGCATCAAAAAGGTTATGGAACCAACTTCCAGGAAGTGCTCTTGGGACCATATTTACCAGTGCGCACACACAGAGAGTGCATGGCAGTTGAAATGTTTGGTAAAAGCTCAGTTGGCCATCTCACTTTTTCCTGAGGAAAGAAGAAACTTTGACCACAGCTCCTGATTATCCAAGGACGCAACTGGTAGGACAAAATGGACTATGTGTTTGTTTGTGTTGAGTTCAGGCTTCTGTATGATTTTGTTTGCTTGGTTGTAATGTGCAATTTAAATCAAATAGCAAATACTTTATGTGAACATTACTCTAAGCGTGTGTATTGTTTAAATTATACAAGTTTGATTATTAACTATTAGAGACCCTAGGTTAATTTAAATGACTTTGTTTGGTTTGAAGATTCAGTAACATTATTATTTGAGGAAGTGTTATTGAGATTTATTTGATTTATTTGCAACTAATTTATGGTTTGGTTTGTGTATCTTAAAGGTTATCAACCTATTCTGTTCCACCCCAATCATCTTTAAGAAAATAAAAGAGAAAAGAAAGAACAGTTTTGAGTTGTCCTTTGCGTTCATCAGAGATAAAGCAGTTTTCAAGTTTGGGCAGAGCTGTAGTCAGTTAAAAACACACAGAACTTGACATCAAGAAAGTATGATACCAAAGGATAGAAATTGGGCAGGTAATTAATGTTGATACACTGTAACCCAAGACTGTCCTTTGTCACAGAATACAGATGGTATTCCGAGAGGAAGATGCCTTTGTGGATATCCATCAAAACATACACATAATTCTGAATCAAGATGAGAAGAATTTCCTCAAACACCATATACTCATCATTTCTGTACACAAGAAACTGTCCTCTTTTATATGCTGTGCCCTTGTACTGAAGGTCTGTGGTAACTATGGTGTTGCTTTCTGAAAAGGCTAACTTGACTGCATGTTTAATAGTGTTACTGTAGAGGCTGGGATAAAACGCACAGCTGTTCTTCACTTGTAGTAGTTTACTGCATTCATGCCCATCTAAAAGATATCCCTGATACATCTGATGACGCTCTGACAACGTTTGACAAATGTTTTTAAACCTTTTTAAAATAAATGTGTTTACTTTCAAACCTAAGCGTCCATAACTTAATTAATGGACCAAATTTCTAGAGCAGTGACGCAAATAGTGGTGCTTGGGTTTTAGTTGAATTTCAGGAAACAATGTCTTTCTAAACTCCAAATATTCTTGGATCAAAATGTCAAGATATGCTATCTGTGCCAAGGAAATATCAAGGAAATATTCTGAGCACAAATGTCTGATCCACAATGTCTTTTAGTTGGAGTGCCAATTGCCATATTTCATCCTCATGGTTTTGCACTTTGTTGCCAATCAAAGCTGCAATCTCAAAAAGTTCCAGTTTTGAATGGCTTGTCCTGATAGCTTGCCTCTGTCAGGGTTGACAGCACATTATTTTGTAAGTCCATCAGATCGTTTGTACTTAAAGTGTTTGATGCGCCTAAGAGTGAGTATGTAAACCATTTTTTATTTTTTATTATGTTCTTCAGGTACAGTGATAGATCATATGACAAGACTCCTTCAATAAGGTCATGACCTAATCCAGGAAGGGATACGTGAAAAGACTCAAGGGTATTAAAGATAGAGTTTACCTTTATTCCTCTAACACCTTGTTTTCAGCTTGAAGATATGCAACAGCCGCGTCATACGTCTCTGGGGTGCGTGGAGGACCACAGATATTTGGATCAGACACAAACTCACTTCTTTTGATTTCACAGTACCTGCAAAAATACTGAGAGCAACTGATGTTTTCTGTAAACCCACCTATGCAATGAGAACCCAAATTATCTCCAGCAATGCAGTAAAGGCCCCCTTTTACTGTTTCTCCATCTACATTTATTCCATCTGTTTCCAAGGATTTCAGATCTGCCAACAACTCCGAGAAAACTTTGGCTACTCCAAAATGCTTAAAGTCATTCACAACACACAAGACTAAAAACATATTATCAGTATTTGAGCGCAAATGAATAGGTAAATTTGCCAATGAAAGAGAGTCCAAGAACTTTATGTGTCTTTTTAGCAGAACCCAGGGGATTCACAATTTCAAATGAATCTTGGCACAAAATCAGTTTGAGGCTTTCAGGGTTTTTTATTAAAGAACTGGTGACATTTGAAAATTTGTATAGTCTGTATAGTAGAAGCTGGAATAAGCAGCTTTCTTTGCAGTTTAAGGTAAAAAAGACACATGTTTCTCAGATAAGACTGACTATCATTCTCTGGCATATCACTTTCTGAACTAGCTGTTGGCATGGCTTCATGTGTGTTGTCTGAATCATCCGTACTAGCAATGACACCTGGGGTCTGAGGGGGAGTTTCCATTTACATGTTATCAATACCATCTGGGGCGCATGCTTTATGCTTCCTACACATGTCAGAAGTATATTACTTTTTTGTAAACACGTGCTTACAACCACTTACTGGACATGACACAGACCTGTCCTCACCAAGATGATAATTTAAGTGAGACACTAGCTCTTTCACTGTGTGAAAATGCCGGCCACATAATGAAACTGCGCATTTTAAATCTGCAACAATAGGAGCAGCAGTAGCTCAGTGGGTAGAGCAGTCGTCTTTCAACCGAAAGGTAGGTGGTTCGATTCCCGCCCTCCCCCAGTTCATACTGTTGTGTCCTTGGGCAAGACACTTAACCCACCTTGCCTCCAGTGACTGTAACACTGGTAATTATTGTGCAACAATGTAAGTCGCTTTGGATAAAAGTGTCAGCTAAATGATTAAATGTAAATGTAAATGTAGCTCTCGGTACAGGTGTATTGTGCACACGATACACCTATACCGCACGATTGAAAGCTAAGAAAGTGGTAAATGTTTGACTACATTGACAGGCATTAGAAAAGACAACGGGGCTCATTCCTATGCACTCTGCAATGTAGTACATAGCCTCTCAATGTATCCAATTGCTTTTTACAAAAGACGCAGATGATCATTTTTAGGATTTCAAGTGTTAGCTGTGCTTCTCAGTTAACTAAGTTATCACGCATTGATATGGCTAGCTAGCAACTGGTCTTATCAATCTAAAAAAATACAAAGTGGTCCGAAGATTTCTACTGTGCCTCTGTTTTAGCGCCACTCTGGCTTGCTCGTTATTGACGTCACTCAGCCGCTGAGCTGTAGACGTGAACTTCTCCTGCTCCTCCCACAAGACGAGCTTCAACTACGCACTGTGAAATTCAAATTCGGACTCAGTGCACAATGAGAAAGGAGTAGGACAAGTACAGTACAAGTATTTAGTTTGAGGAGGGACTGTTAGGGACTGTTTAGCCTGTTAAAACTTTTTTACATATATAGAGAAAACGAGTAGGCTAAGTATTACCTTAAAATTTAAAGACTAAAAGAAATATAAATCATACAAGTATTATGATTAGGACTGACCAGAAGAGTTACTTTGGACGAACCTCAATCATTTTTAATTCCTCACATACTCGCATAGACAGTAGGCTACTAATGAATCATAAAGCAATGTTAGTAAAGGCACTGTTTGGTTGTTTACTTATTTTAATATAATTTTATCAATAGGTGAAAAACACTAGGATAAATAAGTATTACATTAAAATGTAAATACTAATAATTATAAGGCATACAAGGATTAGGACTGAACAGTATTACTTTGCATATTGCTATATTTTTTATGTCTTATTGGTTATTCTCATTCCCTATAGCGTAATGCTACGCAGCATCAAGTGGAGCTTTTGATAGGGAACATCTTGGGTTACTTGACTGTAACCCTGTTCCCTTAAAAAGCGGGAATGAGATGCTGTGCTGGAATGGCGGACTGGGCGTGTCCGGACGTTCTTCAGAGAAAGTTGACCTGAAACCGCTCGTCGTGTGTTCTTATGCCCTCTGTGTCACTCGTGTACAGGTGTGCTCAATCAGACAGCTGCCGCTGATGAGCTGCGTCACCCACAGAGGTTATATAAGCCAATTGTTGGCGTGTTTGACACAGGTGCTTCACAACCAGCCACAAAAAGAATGTTTCCCATAGCGTAATGCTACGCAGCATCTCGTACATGCTTTTGAAGGGAACAGGTTTACAGTCAAGTAACTCGAGACATACCTGGTCAAAGAAATATTGACTTGTTGTGGAGTTCCATCTTATTTCTTTTTTGACCATGGCTCTGTTTGTTTTATCTGTGTTTGAAGAAACCTGCAAAAGATGGAACCTCATATGAAAGAAAACAACATCATATCATCCACAGACCAATCTTACGGAAACAATCCATAATGTACACCATAATGTAACATTTCCTATGTGAACGACAAACATAAGAATCGGAAACAAATACTTAACAGAATTCAGTTTTGCGTTGAGTAAACACCAACTGAGCTCAACCTCGAACGACCTTTAAGGGGCCCTTTAGATGTCAAGCTTCGCCCACAATGTTTGATCCAAATAAACTTGCTAACACGTGGGGAATGGGAATGAGCTGTTCCAAAAATGTATAGTTTGTGGTAGTATGATAAAGGGCTATATTGTTTTTACTCAAACA
The DNA here is from genome assembly GCA_024349245.1 of Neodontobutis hainanensis. Classification (NCBI taxonomy): domain Eukaryota; kingdom Metazoa; phylum Chordata; class Actinopteri; order Gobiiformes; family Odontobutidae; genus Neodontobutis; species Neodontobutis hainanensis. The sequence continues at coordinate 638,534 of JALDNG010000171.1, read as the reverse complement.
AAACAATAAATGAATGGAGGTAAAAATTGCTCAGCATATTCTAGACAATCAATTATGGAATATTATTATTTAAAAAGATAATTATTGAGGGTGCACGTGGCAGATTGGTTAGTACTCCTACCTTACAGCAAGAAGGTCGTGAGTTCAAAACACGGCCGACTCAAACATTCTCGGCCGACTCCAGTCTTTCGGTGAGGAGTCTGCATGTCCTCCACGTGTTACCATGGGTTCTCTCCGGGTACTCCGGCTTCCTCCCACCATCCAAAGACATGTGTATATATAGGTTAATTGGCAACTCTAAAGTGTCCCTAGTGAATGAATGTGAGAGTGAATGGTTGTCTGTCACTGTCTGTCTTTAAATGTCAGCCCTGCGACTAACTGGCCACTGTCCAGGGTGTACCCCGCCTCAGGCCCAAAGCTGCTGGGATAGGCTCCAGTCACCCGCGACCCCTAACGGGACAAAGTGGTAGGAAATGAATGAATGAATGAATAATTATTGAACTTACAGATGCATATGAAACAATAGCAGCAGGGAGCAAATTGCAATATCTTTAAAGTGTTCCACATTAAAATGCATACTTTTTATGCTTATGTATGTAATTATTGCACTAAATAATATATATATGTAAAATAAATGTGTATGTCAAATTTAGCAATAACAGTGCCACAAAGTATATTTTACAAGAAATACCAGTCAGGAGTTACACACTCTCCTCTTTAGACAAATGTCAAATTCTTCAAATGTACATTTTTTTTTTACTTTGAAACACCTAGTTATGAATTCAAAATTATATTATTATAATATTACTTGTTATACTTAAATTAAGGGTTTATACATAATATCCTTATTAAAACTTTGAGTATGTTTGAGCAGTGGGCAAAAGTTTAACATTTGAGTGTATGTGCTTGCAGTTATGATGATCCACATGAAAGATTGATACAATTTCTTTTTGTTATAATCCTTCTATTATATTAAAAAAAGGTTAAAGTAAAAGCATTTGGATTCAGTTTTTAAGGTGAAGACATTTTGTCTCTAATTCCAAGAGACTTTATCAATTCTGAGATTATCTGGTAATAGACCTGAGCTTATATCTCTAAAACCAAACCTGACGGACCAGGCTGTCCTGGTCTCACAGTCGTTGGCCATGAAAGGGATTTTAACAATTTTTTTTTTTTTTTTTTTTTTTTTTGTGAAAATGGAAAAGCCCTTTTTGAACAGAGGAGGTGGATTGAGATTCATGTTGCCAGGTATTTATAACAGTGTTCTGAAACCTAAAACAAAAGAGCCTCACCCCAGAATAACAAACACAGCACCTGATTGGAGCAGTGTCACTAACGACTCTCCTGAGCCTTAATGACTCTCACATCAGGAGTGTAAAAGGTCTACAAAGTCTAAAGCTGCAGTCTGCTGGACATTATTTTTTTCTCCAAAAGGTGGTGAAGCTCTTGAAACAGGATAATAAAGTTGGACCAGGATTGTACAGCGCTTGTGAGTCACAAATGATACCAGCCTCATCATTGGTTCTTGCTTAAACACTTTGGCCAATAAGAAAAAAGCTTGGAGGGGCCAGGGCCAGAGATTCTGCAGGTGACCAATCACAACAATGAATTTAAGTGCATTTTTTTCATAAAATGGCATACAAAGAGACCTTTAACTATAAAACAAAACATTATATAAAACATTTAAGTGAAACTCCAACAAAGTTACACCTTAAAGGATATAAACTCTTGAACAAGTTGAGTTAGAGTAGGTAGGGCCAGCTGCTGTGGCAGAGCTTGAGCCCAGGTCTACATTATAGATATAGGTGCTGTGCCTTGAGAAAACAAAGAAAGGACAAGGACACAGGGATATGGGAAAGGTATCAGTGACTGTTCCCTCAACAGCACACTGCACTTCTAAGCCAAGCGAGTGGGACTGGAAATTTCCCATATCCCAAGTTCCAGCCGCCCCACCGTTTAGCTCGAGGCAGTGCTGAGATGTGGAGAACTGAAGAGCCTTATCAATTTGAACATTCCTTAAAAGTTACACTCTCTCATATTTGGTTCCAAAGCAGACAAACAGAAAGACTGTCATGGGCACAAAGCATTGCAGCCACCAGGATTTTGGAGGTGTCTTTTAATTTCATGCACGACAGCTCTCGCGTTTGTTTCCCTCCCTTCATCTAATGTTCCCCTCCCTCCACACACAATCTTTTTACACATACACAGCCTTTCCCACTGCATCTCCAGGGCTTCTATTCAAATGACATAGCCATCCGGTTGGGTCTGATGCACGGAAACAATGTTCATTTCTAACCTTCCCTTTACCAGAAAGGCACTTTAGCCTTATGTAAGCATTTATTCTGCAGTGCTGATACAGCTGACTGATATGCTGGAGCTTGTACAAAGAAATTACAAGGTTTTTGAAGCACGTGGGAAATTCTGCATACCATGCCTAATTCTGGTGTTCGTATAACCAGCTGTTGATAAATCTGACTGATGATAAAACGCACGTGATTTGAATGAAATGTCCTTAAATATTCATTGCTCAACTGGACTTGCCCACGGATTTTGAGGCATGGAGGCACAAAATACGGCAAAAAGAGAGCATTCCATGAGCAGAAAATGGCAAATAAATACTCTAAAATGAAATATTATATTTTTTTGTACTTCATTTAATTTTTTTATTTAACAGATGCTTTTATCCAAAGAAAAAACACTTAACCCTTTAAACCAGAGCCTGTTTTTTTTTTTGTGTCAGCTCGAAAAGGACATGTCCACAGTAAATTGACTATATCTCTGCAACTACAAGATGTGTTTCAATAATTCTGGTGTCAAAATGAAGGGTGCACATTTCCTAGAAGGGAAATTTTGAATGTGCAATGGTACAGTTTCAGAATAAATCAAGATGGAAAACAACAAAATATCCCCAAAAACATCTCCGCCTAAAAAAAACAAACAACAAACAATATTTGGATTAATATCCTTTTAGATAAAGTCTGTTGAAGCTCAAACACTATTTGAAATTGCAGCCACACATGTCAACATTACCTGCACCAAATAAAATTGTTCTAATGTTAAACAGACCAAAATTAAGATTTTTTTTTAAGAAATGGTCAGGTTGAATCTCCATTATAAAGAATTGGCCAGAATTTGGCATATTTTGGTACCATTTGTTCTTGTTTGCTTGCTGTTTGGGCTGTCTTTGGAGAAAATGTAAATGGCTTAGATGTGTATGTAGCTGAGTCTCAGAGATATGCTACTTTGTCAAAATGAGAGTTTTAATCCCTGAAGCTCCCCCAGTTGGGCTCCATGTGAAAACATGCGACAGCCCCCTCTCCTGTATGAAATGTAACAAATGTTTTCCGCTGATCAGAAGTGGGTAGTAACAAGTACATTTTCACATTTACTTTTTGAAAAAAATAAATAAAAACTAAGAGTACTGCACCATACTTTTTACTTTTAGATTTGTGAAGAAGTAACATAACTTTTACTCAGTTACACTAGGCTACACTCAACAAGTAACTTTTAATTTTTTTTTACATTTATTCCACACATTCTATGGTATATTTTTGCCAGCAGAGGATCTACTAAATGAGTGTGTTTCACCAATCAGACGTAGCCATGCAGTCACGTGATTACACACAAACTGTGGAGGCACAGCAGCACAAACTCCTGTTGGGCATTGGCAACTCTGTTTTCTGAATCAAATAGTTTATGGTAGCAAAGTTATTTTATTAAGTGCAGTATTGTCCACACAAGCTACATTTAATTACAATAAAATGTTTTTCTGTAATGGAACATACATCATCGAAAGGTTCGTAGCAGTAGGCCTGCATCTTTTATAAATATCTGCAAAAACCACAGTTTATAAAAGACGCTGCTCTAGACCCACAGCGTCTTATACCTGACTTTTATTGTTCTGTTGATGATCTCTGCATTGAAACACCACTTTGCACACATTTGTTTAGATTTCTTAGAAACAAAATTTAAGTTGCTTGGCTCATTTGCATGATTCTACAGCATCATTCAAAATGTTGAAAAACAAAATGAGTAATATTTAGTAAACTACTTTTGCCATGATGCTGTAGCTTACATTTCTCTGGGGGGTAGCTTTTTTGTAGTGACGTTTGATTTAACGTAGAGTAAGTGGTGGCTTAGCACACTATATTTTCCAAATAGCTTGCCCAACACTGCTCTTTACATGTAGCGGGCACACTAAAACTGAGGCTACTGACTCCACTGTTGAAAGTGATGAACAGCCTTCGTCTTATTTCGCTCACACACAAACCTACTGTAGGGATTGGTAATGAAAAGTTTTATGTTGTGAAAAAAATTAATAATAATCTGACATTATGATCAAACAGTTACTCAGTACTTGAGTGTTCTTTTAACCAAATACTTTTTTACTCTTAGTTGAGTAATGTTTGGGAGGAGTAGCACATTTTTTAAAGTAACGCTGCTGTTACTGGAGTGCAATTTTAAGGCCACTCTACCCACCTCTCTTGCTAACAATAAAACCACATCTGTGGCTTAAATATTTGAAGAAAGTGCATATTTGATCTGTAACTTTTAAGTATTTGTGTTGCCATAACTCTTTTTTTCCAAGAAAAAAAAGTTATAATGATATAAATTTAAACAATAAGCCTGTTAAAAAGCACTAGAAAAAGAAAGTCAGAACACAGCCCTCAGTTATTCCAGGAGAGACTTCCAGACCAAGCCCCAGACCCAGCATAGCTGGGCGCTACAATCTCAGTGGAGGCGGCGGGGGTTACCTACTTAGTCAGATACTTTTGTTGTTCTTTTGCAATGTGCATTTACTATAAACAGAAAAGAGAGAAAAAAAATAGAGCGGTTTGTAAGAGAGTAAACCTAGCCTACAGCAAACACTCACTGCAGCGGGTTCAGTGTTTAGCCACAGTGGGATCAGCTCCACAACGAGCCAGGTGCGTGCCTTTGAGCTGCCCGCAGCCAGCCTCGTCAAAGCCTGGAGTCTGAGATGGATTTAGCGAGACAAACCGAGAGGTGTGGGATATGGACCTCTGTATACTTTTAATGTAGTGTTTGAGCAAACATTGGATCATGAACATTTTGCCAGCTCACTGACAGACACACACCTGTAACACTGTCCTCGTCTCACAGCTTCGGGGTGAGGGGGTCACATTTTAAGACAATTTGTTCAGAAAGCCATAACCTTCCAAAAGGTTCACATACTTTTCCATGCCACTGTAAGTGGCCTCTGCGCAGCAAATTTAAAATTTAACTTATCTTTCTCCGAGTTGTCCAATAACAACACGTGTTTTTTGCTTAAACAAACCACAACTGATTGTTCACTGAGATGAAATTACTTAGCATTCACGTTTGAGTGTTGTAAAAGCATCCCATGATAAAAGACAAACTAAACAGGTTGTGTAGTGTTATAGACTGTATAAAAAATAACACAATCAAAAGCTCACATTGCACATGGTCCTAAAAGTATATAAAATAAATCTATTGTTACAAAGGAGTGTAACATGGAATATTTTTAAAGTGCGAATGTGTTAGTTCTAAATAATAATTTTGCAGCGTAGCTCAGTGCTGACTTTAAACTTGTATTTGTTTACACCACTTTCTGAACTGGCTGGGGATTTATATTATGTGGTGTGAACTAGATGCACTGGATTCAGAGAGACGGCAGCTAGTGGTCGTACGCAGCTGGTGGGCCGGGCCGTTTTTGGGCCAGTCTTGTTAGTGATAACTTGACAGAGCCATCACAAAATTAAACAAATGCTTAAAATTTATTTATGAAACCTTTTGTTAGGGTAGTTTGTAACGCCGAAACAACAACAATTAAATGAATGTAGTCAATGAGTTCTAATCTTGAGCAATCAAAAAAAAATAAAAATTCGCTCCTGCCTCTCTTTACCTGATGCTGAAATACTATTGCAATGCGTTATTCTCTGGACTGCCGTAGAAAAGTACTCACAGTCTACAAATGGTCCAAAATACAGCCGCCAGACTTTTAACAAAGACCAGGAAGTTTGATCACATTACTCTGGTTCTGGCTTCATTACACTGGCTTCCTCATGTTAGAGCTGATTTCAAAGTTCTCTTGTTAACCTATAAAATCCTTTGTGGACGCGCGCCCTCTTACATATCTGACCTTATCACCTGGTATACTCCAGCTCGTACCCTTCGCTCTCAGGACGCTGGCCTCCTTCAACTTCCTCGAATAAAGAAGAAGTCTGCTGTCTACAGAGCCTTTTCTTATAGAGCCCAATTTTTGTGGAATGGGCTCCCGGTGGAAGTGCGGCGATCTGACTCTGTTGAGATTTTCAAAAGCAAACTCAAAACATACTTATTTCACCAAACGTATGGAGACTGATTGATCATAGGGTTAGGTTTACACTGGTCGTAGCTGTAGGTACACACTCAAACGCTCATATTATTATTACATCTGCCTATTTTCAGTAGTATTTAGCACTTTTTTTTCTCCTTTCTACCTCCTCCTAGGGTGGACGCAAACCTCTCATCTGCTGGGTGATGTGCACCCCCCCAACTCTGCTCCAGTGTGAGGACCCACAGCTCATCTTTCATCTAGCTTGATAATGGCTGAGGTCCCATCCACCTTACACACACACACACACACACAGAGTGGACACTGGACACTGTCAACACAAATGTTTTTTGTGAATATGTTTTTGTATTTATATGTATTTTTTTCAGTCCTGGACACATTCTTGCACAGCCTGTCCGTCCTGGGAGTGGATCCCTCCATCTCAATTAATCAATCAATAATTTATTGTCATTACACTTTTCAATGCAACAAAATTTTGTACGGTGTTGACGGTCAACATATAACATTTATACATAGATAGACACACAAGGAGGAAGACCTTCACCAATGCAGCCGCAGTGCAGCGGAAATGATTATCCGGAAAATTAAATAAGGCATATTATTGTTCTTCCTGAGGATTCTCTTTTTTCCCGGCTGAGTTTTTTTTTTGGAGTTTTTCCTCACCCTGATGGAGGGTCCAAGGACAGGGGATGTTATCTAGTGCAGTCTGTTAAGCCCTTTGAGGCGACTGTTGTTGTGATATTGGGCTATACAAAAAGAAATGTCTTCTTGTCAATCTCACCACTTACCACGGCGTAAAACAGCAGCCAAACTGTAAATATTTACTAGAGGTCCCCACAGCCTGTCCCAGTGGAGGACAGTGGGCTGGCTCTCTAGCTTGTGTGTAACCACCCTTGAGCTGGTGCCACTCATGTCTTTAGGGCCACCATTCTTCTGCAGCAGCCTACTGAAGCCCACATTTAAAGTTCTGTGTTACATGAAGGCTCAAGTCAAAGATAAAAGCTCTTGTTGCAATTTCAGGTTTGTGTGTTTTTTGTTTGAGCACTTCAGTCTCTTTCACGTGAAAAGTAGCTTATATAAAGAAAGAGAGTTCATAGACACTGAGCATTTTGTAAATATAAACCAAGTTTTGAATGGAGTCTCCAAATTAAAGCATGTGCAGGTGTTTTTCTTCCTTTTGCAGTGTGGTATGCTCCTTCAATTGTTCTAGTGACTGACTGTGATAACACTGTTGAGGTGCAGCCACGCTAATCACATATCTTTTTAATTTTTAAAATGTAGGTCTCAGTCCTAGCCTCAGAGAGAGGCGACTGCCCATAACTATAAATATTTCATACAAAAGCCTGTAACGAGGCTAAAGCTGCAGCCTGTTGAGGGGTTTGTCTCAAAACAGAGGCGGAACATTGTGAAGGGTTTTCAAGGCAAAAGCCCCAAAAGGGTGGGTTTTATAAACAACTTTTGATCTTAATTTTTTTCTGTTTGAAAACCACTCATAGTCCAACTAAAATTTTATAACACCATATTCAAAATGCAACAGAACACAGTTCAATTATATCCATTTTAATTCAGACCATTTTTTTTTTACCTCTCTTACCATTTGTTATTTTATTCTTGAAGTTGATATTCAGTGAAAGTTTCTGATCTGGTCTAAGATATAAAAAAGTCCCACCCCATCCCAGTGCAGCAGAGACACACTTAAAGCAGCCACATGATCCTCCAGAACATTATTACTTCTCTCTGACGAACATGGGCCTCATATAGGTGAACACTTAGTTTAAGACAGGTCTGACTGTTAAATAATAACTTAAGCCTTAGAGATGGTTAAGGCTTAGGCCAACAGCCTCCTAAGGATATTTGCTAACACAGATTACTGCTCACATTCTCTTTGTTTTCCACCGGTGACGGGACATTTATGTGAGACCACTCGGTCCACACGAGCGAGTGAACGGTGGGGGGACGGAAGGAAAGCTGTGTACCAGTTGATGATCACTGCTTTACAGTGTCTTTGCCTAGAAGTCATCAAAGTAGCTACTTTCAAACAACAGAATTTTTCATCTTAGGACCTGATTATCAAAAGACACGCTTCATTTGAGAAAAAACAAAAAGCAGTTTTGTAATTCTTTCATTTCCCATTTTCATCCATGTGATTAATATTTTTTATTCAGTCAGCAGGTTGTTGTGTTACCATAGACAAGCACCAAAGGTGTGGTGTTTTCACATTATTATGCATCATTGTTATATGTACACTTTTGACCAATGACACTCTGTTGCTCTTTTGTGCTAGAGAGCTCTGTCACATAGAATCTCTATAACAACACACCTAATTAATCACTCAACTGCACCTGACCAACGGTATTTGAAAAGTCACTGCAGTGTCTTGGTTAACTGCTGTCACATAGCATTCATTCTGTCTGAAGTGCTCACAAGCAGCAAGTACTTTGCAAAGAAGTGTACATCCCTGACTTCAATCTCAGACTGCTTCTCTCACACACACACACACACACACACACACACACACACACACACACACACACACACACACACACACACACACACACACACACACGTCCACTGTCTGATGTGGACGTTTTGAAGTAAAGATACTAACCCACAGACTGCACCCTTAGCTTGCCTCCACAATAGTGAGGGGCTGGGACAACACCACAGGATGCCCACAAATGGCAAACCCAGGCGATGCGGTGAAAAGGCAGCATAATGAGCCTAGGCAGAAAGCTAATAAGGATCCAAATGCTACCTGGATGGAGGGGACCACCAAGTGGTTGGGGGATCATGGGGAGGGGCTGGAACACGCTGCCAAGGCATGGCCAACTTCTGTTAATCACTCAGTGCCTCAAACAACGAGCCTCTGAGCCATATAGAGAGCAACATGCGCAGTTTGAAAGAATTGTACTTAAAAGATTGAAACGCTCAAGAGAACTCCTTAAATGATCTGTGAGCTGTTCACAGGGTTAGACACTGGAGGAGCAGGTCATGACCTGGATCTGACTCGACAGTGGGTCAGTAGGTTAGGTTTGGTGTCAGTGTCTTATTAAAATGAGCTACTGCTCTTCTTTATGGCTTTGGTTAATGGCAAATCCAATCATCACAAAAACAATCACCATTTATTTTGGTCAAATTGTTTAGCACTAGTTCATAGAACAAATAAATGCCTGTTGTAAATATACAAATGCTGGTCATATAATTAGAATATTGTCAAAAACCTTGATTTATTTAACTAATTCCATTCAAAAAGTTAAACTTGTATAATATATTATATTTATTCATTACACCCAGACTGATATTTCAAATGTTATTTTCTTCAATTTTGATTACTCTAACTGACAACTAAGGAATCCCAAATTCAGTATCTCAGAAATTTTTAATATACCTTATGACCAATACAAAGAAAGGCAATCTTGGCCAACTGAAAAGTATGAGCTTGTTCAGTACTCATTACTTAGTTGGGCTCCTGTTGCCTGAATTACAGTGTCTTGACAGCGTCAAGGGGAGGGGCTTATTGAAAAATCCTGGCCAACTTGAGTTAATCACTCAGCTGTTCCACTGAGCACTGCCTGCTGCTGCAAAAAAAATGACTTGTGTGATTTTTCATTTTGGGGCTGTCCTGATGAGAGCCAAAGTCAGTCCTTTCTTGGTCTTTGTTGGCAGACTAGAGGGGCCGTATGTGGGACTAATTGAGTGGGTCTCTTGCAACACACAATGTGTACACAGCCCTCGTAATTTAATCTATTAGATAACATTGAATTTGGTTTTATGTCATTTAATTCACAGGAGGAGAGGAACCTGCCAAGACACTAATTAAGTACAGTTAAGGCTGATTATAAATATGGCTAGCTTCATAAAAAGCAATAATGGCTGGCTGGATGTGTATTTGCACAACTGTCAATTGAGTGATCAGTTATTTTTGCATCTTTATTTTAGACATATTGCCTCAAATACACAGTGAGATGTCTCAAAGTTTGTGGCTGACAGCTGCTGATCAAGCGCCCTGTGTAGAGCAAGCTGTATCTACAAAAGCTTCGTCATTGTGCGGGTGTGAAGCAGATCAGTGGCGGCTGTTTGTGTGATGTTGGAGGTTTGTTTGTCTGTCAGTGTTGTTCTTACTTCACTCAAACATCGCAACACAGCAATAATCAAGTTTTTTTTATGCACATTACACTGTGTGCACAATTAGGCAAGTTATATTTTTCAGGATTAATTTTGTTACTGTTCAACTACTCTCTTGGTCAATCCTAAATTTTAACAAACCCTCAAACCTGAACATTTAGGTAGTAAAAGGGAAGTTTTGGCTTTCTTAATAGAATGTCTACATGTACATGTTATTAGGCAACTATTTGTGTGCAGAACTAATATGCAACTAAATGAAAAACAAAGATTTTCCCATCTCACTTGTTTATTTTCACCGGTTAAAGTGAGAATAATAAACAAACTCAAAATTTATTCACAAGCCTTTCATTTGCAGAGTCAGTCAGTTTCTTGATCTGATCAGAATCAGATTTTTGTGCAGCCGTAACCACAGCCTCCCAGACACTGTTCAGAGATGTTTGCTGTTTACCTTCACTGAAAATGTCCTGCTTAAGATGGGCCCAAAAGTTCTCAATAGGGTTTAAGTCAGGTGGAGAAGGGGGCCATGTCATTAGTTTTGAATTTTTAAGGCCAGCCACGCAGTGGAGATTTTTGATGTATGTGATGGAGCGTTGTCCTGCATAAAAAATCAGTCTTCTTGAAAGATGCAGACTTTTTCCTGAACCACTGCTTGAAGAAAGCGTCTTCTTAGATTGTCTGAGATTTTCAACCCAAAAAGGTCCAACTAGCTCATCTTTTATAATACTTGCCCATACCAGTACACCACTTCTACCTTCCTGGCGTCTGAGTCGAAGTGGAGTTGTTTGTTACTCTGTGTTTGTTACTGATCCAACCACGGGCCCATCCATCAGGTCTGTCAAGAGTCACTCTCATCTCATCAGTTCACAAAACCTTAGAAAAATCTGTCTTCAGATATTTCCTAGCCCATTCTTGACATTTCAACTTAAGAATGGGCGGTCTTTCTTACCTTGGCCATGTCTCTGAGAACTGAACACCTCGTACTTCTTGACACTCCAGGTAGGTTGCAGTTGTCAGCACTGGAGAAGAATGGGTTCCTGGTAGCTTCACGTTTGATTCTTCGCAAATGTTTTGCAGGTAATTTGCGCCTTTGTTCTCGACACGTTTCTTTCTGTTGACTATTTGCTACAAAACATTTGATGGTTCTTTGATCACACCCCAATATCTTATATATTTCAAGTGTGCGGCATCCCTGTAAAATACCTTTGACAATTTTTTACTTTTCAAAGTCAGTTAAATCTCTTTTTTTGCCCATTTTTTCTGAGGAGAAGAATCTGCCTAATAATTATGCACACCTTGATATCGAGTGTGGAGGATACCCTCCCTTGTTACACAAATACATATCACCTGATATGCATTAACTCCAATAAGGATTCAAGTTTATACAGCTTGGAATTGGAAATTATGGATAAAATAAGAATATGGCCAAAATAATCACTTGCCTAATAATTGTGCACACAGTTTACATGCCTCAAAAATTGTGTTATTGGCTTGATTACATATAAGTGTAACATTAGACATATTCACTCACAGTGGGCTTAATGCTCAGTGATTATAATTTAGTATTTGGAAATGGTATGTATTAAAATAAACAAGTAAAGGTCAAAAATAACAAATTTTAAACTCAAAAATAGCCTTTTGTTTTTAACCAATCCTTATTTCATGTGTATGTGTAGTGAATATGGTCTTATTAATAATTAATATGAATATTAATTATGAAAAATTAATAATTAATATTTTGTTTATCAAAATATTAATTTCTTTCGGGGCACCACTCTAGTTTTAGACAGATCTAGAGAAACTGTTTAGTCTAGTCTCATTAATCTAAAGGAAGTAAATTCTTCTTGTTTTCGAACATTTCTTGATATAAACAGGGAAACATTAATGTCTTTATGGGATTTTATTAAAGATTATACAATGGTGAATAATATGACGGGAACATGGTAAAGCATTAAAACACAATAAGGGTTGAACACAATGGGAATACACAGGGATAAACAGTTGCATGGAGGATATGATGAAACCAGGAATGTTTTGTACAGTTTAATCTAGATTGGGGAAATTTAAAGGGACTTTTAACGGGAAAAGGAGATGGAGGCTTCGGGGCTAGAGTTTGGACTTTGTAATGCCGCCAAGGCAGTTGTGTCACGCGGACTTACTCTGTAGTCAGCGGGTGCTGGCCCGGTTCGTGGTCGATATCAGTGGTCCGAGACGAGCGTCCTGAATGTTCTCCAGAAAGTTCGTCACTTACTGATGAAGCTCCACACACCAGGGTTGCCGTCACGTGCAGATCTCTTCCAGGGGTGGGGGTCGCCGTGCACCCGGGGGAAGAGAACAAAAGCGTCTAGTTGCTGTCCAAACTCGCACGGCCTCTCATCGGTTGTACCGTGTAAAAGTTGAAGTTTGTGTAGGTTATGTCACGGTCCATGAAAGAGTTCTCAGCTGTTGCTTTGCTGGTTAAAACTTGCTTCTGCGCGCTCTTTGGGGAAGAGCAGGCGCTTTAGCAGGCACGGTCTTTAGAACGAAGGAAAGTTAACTCGTTTCCACGAGGCCCAGGTTTGCGGCGGCGAGGCAATCCTACTGGACCGTCCGCCAGAAGGCCGCAGGCTCACCGCGAAGGGTGAAGCTGAAGAGAGAGAAGGCAGAAGGGAGAAGGGCAGAAGGGATGATTCTCTGGCAGCGTGCCAGTTTTGTCACCTTTGGAAAAGGGGCGTGTCTTACGAAGAAGGGTGTTGTCTTGGCAAGTTTGACTAAAGTTTAAGTGTTTAAACTAAGTTTTAAAACATTCCTTGCTTCGCAATTTCTTTTGGTTTTTCATAAACACGCAAAACACTTGTACTGCAAAGTTATACAGAGGCATTTGTCAGGACATGATGGAAACAATTGTTACATTTCCTTAAAACAGAACACAACCTGCAAACAAAACTAGGATGAGGAGTTCTCGTCACGACTCCGCGTCCTGGAAAAGAACAGTATAACAACAGCACATTAATACAATAATTCTTTTATTAAAATAACAAAATATCCTTTGGGGAGAAGTCAATAGTTCTCTGTCCGGTCAAACACAAGGGGGTAGTGTCTGACCATCAGAAGTTCAGGGTTCTGGTGTGATCAAACGCGCATTCCTACGTCCTTCTTGAGTGCTAAAGAAAGTTCTGGGTAAAGCTGAATCAACACCCTTTATCTTTAGGATTTACAGTCCTTGGACATGGTGCCAGGATGTGGTGCTGGTCCTGAGTCACCTTTGACCTGGGATGCGTCCTGGCCAGGTTTTGTCCTGGTCATGTCAACAACGCAGAATAGTTAATCACGGTTTACTGAAGGTTCCTGAGTCCTTAGTAAAACAGTTTGGAGGTCTGTAAATGATAAAAGACAGATGTTATAATCCGTGTGGAGTTTTGTGCAAACTCTTGTTTGCTGGGGCCTCTCTGGAAGTGATAAGTGTGGAATTATGGAGACTGATCTGCTACAGTCCCCCTTTTCGACACGATGCTGGTTCCACAAGTTTCGTGTCGACATCCTTGCAGACCAGGAGTAAGCCACACGTTAAACACACACAAAAGCCTTGGCGTCACACATATGCACTAATGTAAACCTGATTAAGGGAAACACATTAATCATAATTTGGAGTGGCTTTGTCTGTTTTAGGGGCAAAGTTGGACAGGGTGGTTAGAGGAGGTACCTAATGGTTATGTTTGATCATAACAAAGATACAATGCAGAAGTCTTCTCATTGTTAGGCTTTTCACTGAGATGCTGGTGTCTCTAAGCGTGTCAGTCATCAGCAAGGTGACCAGTTGCGTGTGTGCATAGTCTACCGGAGAGGGTTTCGTTTAGTCTCACTGTGAGTGCTTGCCACTGACAGTGTTCTTCACGCTTTCCCTGCCGTTTTGGAGTTGCTGTTGTCGTTGGCTGATCTGCGCTTTTTAGAGGAACTGCTAACAATGGTTACAGTGGACACCTGAGGTTAAACCAAGTGCCCACAGTTATCAATGGAGACTGTAAAATGTTAAGAGGACTGAGGCAGCGGTTTTAGTCAAGAGTAGTTAGCCGTGGGTTGAGGGATCTGGTTAGGGCATACCCGTATTGTCTAGATCCCAGGGGCTTGCACTTATTCCGAGTCTCCTGGACTGTGGTCAAATGCCTCTTCGAATGAGAGACCTTGATCCACAGTAAAGAGAGTGACTGTCTCTTGATGCTTAGCATGGTTCAGTCCCTGCTTAGTGAATGCCCTCATGGCCAGTTCGCGGAGTTGGCGACTGGTTTGAGTTAGCGGGCATGCAGCAATGCCAAGATGATGGCTGGTATTTGGATGGAGGTTTTGTACGAAGAGGGCTTTAAAGTTTTTATCCTCCTCCATGTCTGGTTCATTTAGTGGACCAAAATACGCATGAGGCGATGATAGTATAACTGTGGGGACTCTGTCCGTGACTGTTTGATCGCTAGGGCGGCTGTCAGTCCCACATTAACAGTGGCGTCTGAGAATTCCTCTATGAGGGATTGACTGAGGAGAGCAAAGTCAGTTCGAACAGGAGGGGGTTGGCGTTCGATGAAGCTGCTAACATCTCTGCTCGATGTTAGTTTAATTAAAAAGATTTTATCCTCAACGGTAACATTGGGTATTCTTTGGAGGTAGAACTCAATGTCTCTAAGGTACGCGCAAGTGTTGTGAGCCGCTCCTTGATGGGGCTCAAAGCGAGTGATATGACGCGCAAGCTTGTGAAAGTCCCTGTTGGTGGGACCGTCGTCCCAATCTCTATGGGCAGGAGCTAGTTGTGAGGCGGAGTCTAATTGGCTACCTACCGCAGTTGGCTGCGGGTAGTAGTCTGATGGGCAACCTGAGGTAACTGGTTGCGGGACAAAGCCCCATTGCTTAGGCATGAAGGCTTGGGGAAAGGGGTCAGGCTTTGGCCTTGGAGTGCTTTCACCCCCCTTTCCTCTACCTGGTGGCACCTTGGTGGCTTCTGCCAGGCGCACCTGAAGCTGGTCAATGAGCAGGCGATCTCGGTCTCGTCGTGAGTGAGATCCTCCACCTGTGCTCTCAGGAACTCTTTCTGTTCAGCTGCCTTTGATAGCATGTCTGCGGCCAGCTGCGCGCTTTGTCCCGATTTTATGAGTTCCGACCGTATAGTGTCGTACTCATCTTCTTGAGTACGGAGCTCAAGTTCTGCTCTGTCGCGGCAGTTCTTGTGTCGCTCAGCTCTCTCCTTAGTTCGGTGAGAGCTTTTTGGATTTGGCCAACGATTCTTCGCCAACTGGAGCTCATTATTCAACGCCGTATAATCATGTTGAAAACGGTTGAGGTCTCGCTTCTGGCTATGGATCTCGTCATGACTGCGTGTCAAGAGATCCACTGCTTGTCTCTGCTGAGCTCGCAGGACAATAGCCATTTGCCCTAGCAGTTTGGTTAGGTCCTCGCCCTGTGGCTTGGTGGTTAGTGCAAAACTAACTAGGGACCCGAGGATGGAATCAAGTCCAGGGGGGTCGATGTCCTGAACCTCGTTCACATATTGAGGACTCAAATCCTCTGTTAATTCGCTCAGGACTGCATCCAGTTGTTCCAGCGGTTTGGTGGAACTGGAGGACTCTGGGGTCAGGTCAGCCATGTTGGATAATGTGACTCTCTACAAGAAATGGTTTAGTTACAGTTAATTGGGGTTTTAACTGTAGAGAGGGGATTAAATCGATGGAGTCAGATTTAAATTTGTATTGGCTGTTCGCAATTGCCTGTTGGCTGGATGTTAATTTAGGGCTAGCAGTGCTGTGGGGTAGGCGATGCTAGTCTGTGAAATTAACAATTCAGGAGCAGGGGTTAAGTCTGACAATTCATGCAGGTAATCAGCTTCTTAAATTACAGCTCTGACAGGATTCGTGCAGGGTTAAGTCTGTTCAGACGTAACAGCAGTGTTGTCGTGGGGTAGCTGTTTTAGTAAGCTTTTAATGCGTCATTCAATTTAGCTGCTCCTTAGAGAGAAGTCACAAAGTCACACTTATATTGAGCCAAATTAACTGCATGGGTCAGTAGCAAAGCTACTTACAGTACAGGTAATCTGACACAATATCAATGCGTTTAGTTTCCGATGTATTGAGCATTTAAGTTATTAAACAGTGTTATCTGTCGAAGCAGTGTTAACAAAAGGTTAATTTACTTATAAGGTTAATCATTGAGGTGTTTCAGTGTCAATGAAAGCGTTAAACTATTCATTGACTATCAAAGCTCTAAGCTTAGATGATTAATCAGCGTCACTAATTTCAGGGAAGGGTGTAATTCCTTTGAGTGACCGCATGAGGGAGGCGTGGAGCTTATCCCTGTGAATTAGTGGTTTAGCAACTCCCTTCCGCTAGGGGGCGAAAGAGACTCTCGCGAGTCTGAGGTTTCCGGAGTGACGTTTCCGGCCCGCCCCTTTGGGGTCCTGGCGCGAAGCTTGCTTTCAGCTTCCAGTCAGAGGTTCACTCTGGACGAGTCTACAACTCTTAAAAAAAACAAAAACAGCTGTTTAAAACCCAGCAGGGCTTTGTACAAGGCCACGTTTTAAACACAAGCACATTTACCACAGCAGGCTCAAACCACGTTTTTAGACAAAACGCACGGCAGCCCACGTGGCTTTTAGGGGGAGGGTTTTCACAGTTAGCTAGGCTGCGAAGGTCTCACGCACGGGTTTTTAATGCGTTCAAAATACACCCGGCTTACAAGCCTTAGGGAGACAAGTTTTCTCATAAATTCGGTACAACGCGGCAATTTTGCAACTTGTAAGAGACAATTTTAACTTAATTCTGGTACAACGCAGCAATTAGCTTTGTCTCGGGCCCATATACACACTTTGGCTAGCGTGTTAGCATGCATGCAACATTTGCAAAGTCTTTGAGCTTTTCAGCAGACTCTAAGCAACTTTTGACAAGTATTTAATTAATGCTGGAATCTCGCAGCCATTAATAAATTTCATAATTCAAAAAGTCCTTCAGCGGACTTTAAAACAACTTTAATAAGTACTTCTTAATGCTGGAAGCTCGCAGCCATTAAAAGGAACTCAAAATGGATGCTCTGAAGGTCCACGTGTTTTACACACCCAAACCAATCCACTTCAACAAAGTCTCTCTGTCTTCAGCAGACTTTTGGCAACTTTAACAAACATTTAATTCATGCTGGAGTCTCGCAGCCATTATTTAATGTTTGAATTGACGCTTTCCGCGTCACTGTACGTACAGTATCAGACTTTCACGGGTCAGGCCAGCTGACACGGTTTGAAGTCAACACACAATTTCGATAGCGCTTCACATTTGATCACCTAGCGATGATCACACACACACACACGCAGTTAACGCATCACCAGATAAAGCACAGCTTAGACACAGCTTTCAGTGGACAGCAATTTGCATAAAGACTTTAGGTGTTATTTAATAATTTCAGTATTTAATCAAGAATATTCTTCCAAGGCCTCACACGGGGCACCAAAAAAATAATACTGTAGTGAATATGGTCTTATTAATAATTAATATGAATATTAATTATGAAAAATTAATAATTAATATTTTGTTTATCAAATATTAATTTCTTTCGGGGCACCACTCTAGTTTTAGACAGATCTAGAGAAACTGTTTAGTCTAGTCTCATTAATCTAAAGGAAGTAAATTCTTCTTGTTTTCGAACATTTCTTGATATAAACAGGGAAACATTAATGTCTTTATGGGATTTTATTAAAGATTATACAATGGTGAATAATATGACGGGAACATGGTAAAGCATTAAAACACAATAAGGGTTGAACACAATGGGAATACACAGGGATAAACAGTTGCATGGAGGATATGATGAAACCAGGAATGTTTTGTACAGTTTAATCTAGATTGGGGAAATTTAAAGGGACTTTTAACGGGAAAAGGAGATGGAGGCTTGGGGCTAGAGTTTGGACTTTGTAATGCCGCCAAGGCAGTTGTGTCACGTCGGACTTACTCTGTAGTCAGCGGGTGCTGGCCCGGTTCGGTGTGGTCGATATCAGTGGTCCGAGACGGGCCCTGAATGTTCTCCAGAAAGTTCGTCACTTACTGATGAAGCGCTCCACACACCAGGGTTGCCGTACGTGCAGATCTCTTCCAGGGGTGGGGTCGCCGTGCACCCGGGGAAGAGAACAAAAGCGTCTAGTTGCTGTCCAAACTCGCACGGCCTCTCATCGGTTGTACCGTGTAAAAGTTGAAGTTTGTGTAGGTTATGTCACGGTCCATGAAAGAGTTCTCAGCTGTTGCTTTGCTGGTTAAAACTTGCTTCTGCGCGCGCTCTTTTGGGGAAGAGCAGGCGCTTTAGCAGGCACGGTCTTTAGAACGAAGGAAAGTTAACTCGTTTCCACGAGGCCCAGGTTTGCGGCGGCGAGGCAATCCTACTGGACCGTCCGCCAGAAGGCCGCAGGCTCACCGCGAAGGGTGAAGCGTGCTGAAGAAGCTGAAGAGAGAGAAGGCAGAAGGGAGAAGGGCAGAAGGGATGATTCTCTGGCAGCGTGCCAGTTTTGTCACCTTTGGAAAAGGGGCGTGTCTTATGAAGAAGGGTGTTGTCTTGGCAAGTTTGACTAAAGTTTAAGTGTTTAAACTAAGTTTTAAAACATTCCTTGCTTCGCAATTTCTTTTGGTTTTTCATAAACACGCAAAACACTTGTACTGCAAAGTTATACAGAGGCATTTGTCAGGACATGATGGAAACAATTGTTACATTTCCTTAAAACAGAACACAACCTGCAAACAAAACTAGGATGAGGAGTTCTCGTCACGACTCCGCGTCCTGGAAAAGAACAGTATAACAACAGCACATTAATACAATAATTCTTTTATTAAAATAACAAAATATCCTTTGGGGAGAAGTCAATAGTTCTCTGTCCGGTCAAACACAAGGGGGTAGTGTCTGACCATCAGAAGTTCAGGGGTTCTGGTGTGATCAAACGCATTCCTACGTCCTTATTGAGTGCTAAAGAAAGTTCTGGGTAAAGCTGAATCAACACCCTTTATCTTTAGGATTTACAGTCCTTGGACATGGTGCCAGGATGTGGTGCTGGTCCTGAGTCACCTTTGACCTGGGATGCGTCCCTGGCCAGGTTTTGTCCTGGTCATGTCAACAACGCAGAATAGTTAATCACGGTTTACTGAAGGTTCCTGAGTCCTTAGTAAAACAGTTTGGAGGTCTGTAAATGATAAAAGACAGATGTTATAATCCGTGTGGAGTTTTGTGCAAACTCTTGTTTGCTGGGGCCTCTCTGGAAGTGATAAGTGTGGAATTATGGAGACTGATCTGCTACAGTATGTAACAAATTTTAAGTTCTTAAATTGTCCAAATGTCCTCCATTCCAGACCATTATGTACTTAAAATAAGATGAGAGTTACACATTTTAAGATATATTGTATTGAATTTTGCTAGAGTTACACACACTTAAAAGTGAAACCATTCTAGATCTAAGACAGTCATCTTAAAATAAAATAAAATAAACTAGGAACAGAAACAAAAGTCTTTCAATTAAAACATGTTTTATTCTATCTGCAATTTCTTAGTAACAATGCCCTTTGGCTCTGTGGAATGCAACACACAGTTTTGAGAATTGTTGCTAATTCACATCATTGGATCACATCTAAAGTCATCTGAACATAGGTCGAATTTTTAGATAGTACTGATAGATTTTTAGAAGTACAAAACATTTGCATAAAAGCATAATTTTGCACTGGCATCATTTTCCCAAATATCTTTTGGCATAGACATAATGCACCGTAAATGAATTGAAAACAGCAGAACATGCCAAACATGTCACATTATGGCCTACTATGTAACTATAAACCAACTGTCTGACCAGTAGTAGTATGAGGTCTCCCTCGTGTATTGTGTCCAAAAGGACCTCTGTTTGTATGACAGAAAGGAAAGTGGTTACACATTTGGGGTATGCCAGGTGTAAAGCATAGTAGTAGGCCATGAGGTATAAAGCGCCCTCTGTAACACTGTCTTTTGAGAACGTAGTTATCGACACATCACCTATAGCCACGAGACAGTTGGA
The DNA here is from genome assembly GCA_024349245.1 of Neodontobutis hainanensis. Classification (NCBI taxonomy): domain Eukaryota; kingdom Metazoa; phylum Chordata; class Actinopteri; order Gobiiformes; family Odontobutidae; genus Neodontobutis; species Neodontobutis hainanensis. Next base: position 618,075 of record JALDNG010000171.1, on the reverse strand, counting down.
CCGGCTCATGATCAGGACTGGACGGGAAAGAGGTCGCCTCTTTAAGTAGGCATTGGGATCTTTTTTTTCCATAAAAACACAACAAAAACATCTCATAAGGAAAATAAATTTTAATAAAAGCCTTTTTACAAGGTTTGTTACTCTGAAGCATAACTTTGAGACAATCTTTTGTTCACACTGCATTTTAATATACATGGTGTTTAGCTCAGGGTGTTGCAAGGTCTATAAAACTGGCTACTAATGATTTAATAAATTCATTCTTGACTGTGACATAAAGACCTACACAAATCTTGCCAGTGAATAGCATGTTTCTAAAAAGAAAAGATTTAAATAATAATGGATTAGATTTATATAACACTTTTCAAGGCACTCAAAGCTGTCTATTATTCCTTCACTTCACAGTCACACACTGGAGGTAGACAAGACAGACGAGACATTTATTTTTGTATAGCCTAATATCACAACAACAGCCGCCTCAAAGGGCTTAACAGACTGCACTAGACAACATCCCCTGTCCTTGGACCCTCCATCAGGGTGAGGAAAAACCAAAAAAAACCCAGCTGGGAAAAAAGATAAACCTCAGGTACACATCACGAGGCAGATCAAAGGTTTGCATCCACTCTAGGAGGAGGTTGAAAGGAAAAAAATGCTAAATACTATTGAAAAATATAGAGATGTAATAATAATATGAGCGGTTGAGTGTGTACCTACAGATACAGCCAGTGTAACCCTATACCTATTATTGCAGCGTATAAACTCCAAAATTGATCCAAACGCCGCTGCAGGCTAAGACATGGGGTTAACACTGAAGATGCGTCAGGCTGACTCTTTGCACATGATGGTTTTGTCTTTATTGCACTATTTCACACAAAACAAAACTTACTTGATAGATGTTCTTCTTATATCACAAAAAGATACCTGAGACAGTGCATTCATGTAAGATATTGAATACAGGAAAGGTGACACTGTCGGTGACGCTGACGGTTAACAGAAAGTTTCTCCCCATGCTCACCCTGCCGCCATAATCCAAAAACCCCTTTCCCACAGGTGAGCACACACACCTTAATACAGACACCACATCCCCAGTGCCACCCACACTAACCGATGACGTCAGCACGCACGCACACACACGCACACACACGCACGCACGCACGCACGCGCACGCACGCACGCACACACACGCACGCACTTAGAAAAAGTGGGAAATATCATAAAAGAAATCAGTCCCAATGTGTGGCTCCTACACCTATGATCAATCAGTCTCCATTCGTTTGGTGAAATAAGTATGTTTTGAGTTTGCTTTTGTAAGTCTCAACAGTGTCAGCTCGTTGCACTTCCACCGGGAGCCCATTCCATAAAAATGGTCCTCTATAAGAAAAGGCTCTGAACATGAATCAACATGGTCATCAACTGGATAGCTTTCAGCACTTACCCAAGTAGTTTTCATGTCTCTGTTCTGCAACATTGGTAGTATTGCACAGTTCGCTTCGCCATAGCTGTAATTTCTAGTTTTGTTGGATATCTTTCAGTCTCTGAAAGAGAGTCTCTGTTCCCAATTGCCCGCAGGATTGCAATCATACTGGTCATGGTGTTTCGGATAAGACGGCACCTAAGGTCCTTCGACATTTGATAGCTGCTCTCTTCACCTGTCTTTGCCATTTCAAAGTATTGTTACCGGATTTGTTTTACAATCTTTAACAATCTTCTCAGGGGATGTGTACTTAGCTGGCCATCCTTTCAAAGGGGTAGATGTATGTGACAGTAGTGAATCGTTCACAGATGTAGAACAGGCCGCTGACTGGCCAGATTCTTGGCCAGATTCCTGTAAAGTAACAAAAATAATTGAACAGCAAACATTAAATTTTTACTGCATTAACACAAACTACATTGTAGCAGATCAGTCTCCAGAATTCCACACTTATCACTTCCAGAGATTCCCCCAGCAAACAAGAGTTTGCACAAAACACACGGATTATAACATCTGTCTTTTATCATTTACAGACCTCCAAACTGTTTTACTAAGGACTCAGGAACCTTCAGTAAACCGTGATTGACTATTCTGCGTTGTTGACATGACCAGGACAAAACCTGGCCAGGGACGCATCCCAGGTCAAAGGTGACTCAGGACCACTATCACATCCTGACACCATGTCAAAGGATCATAAATTTTGGGAGATAAAGTTTGTTGATTCAGCTTTACCCAAAACGTTCTTTAGCCATCCTGAAGGACGTAGGAATGCGTTTGATCCACCCAAAACTGAGTTTTGTATGATCACACATTACCCCCTAGTGGTCACATGGACTAATGACTCTGCTCACTCAAAAAGGACATTTCGTTATTTTAATAAAAGAATTGTTGTGGTAATGTGCTGTTGTTATACTGTTCTTTTCCAGGACGCGGAGTCGTGGAGAACTCCTCATCCTAGTTTTGTTTGCAGGTTGTGTTCTGTTTTAAGGAAATGTAACAATTGTTTCCATCATGTCCTGACAAATGCCTCTGTATAACTTTGCAGTACAAGTGTTTTGCGTGTTTATGAAAAACCAAGAGAAATTGCGAAGCAAGGAATGTTTTAAAACTTAGTTTAACATTTAAACTTTAGTCAAACTTCCCAAAGTGACGCCATTCTCCGTAAGACACGCCCCGTCCAAAGGTGATAAAATTGGCACACTGCCAGAGAATCGCCCCTTCTGCCCTTCCTCCTTCGCAGTTAGCCTGCGGCCTTCTGGCGGACAGTCCAGTAGGACTGCCTCTCCGCCGCAACCCTTGGGCCTCGTGGAAACGAGTTAACTTTCCTTTGTCCTAAAGACCGTGCCTGCTAAAGCGGCTGCTCTTCCCCAAAAGAGCGCGTGCAGAAGCAAGTTTTAACCAACAAAGCAACAGCTAAGAACTCTTTCATGGACCGTGAAATAACCTACACAAACTTAAACTTTTACACGGTACAACCGAGGAGAGGCCGTGCCAGTTTGGACAGCAACTAGACGCTTATGTTCTCTTCCCCCGGGTGCACGGCGACCCCTGGAAGAGATCTGCATGTGACGGCACCCCTGGTGTGTGGAGCGCTTCATCAGTAAGTGACGAACATTCAGGACGCTCGTCTCAGACCACTGATATCGACCACACCGAACCGGGCCAGCACCCTCTGACGACAGAGTAAGTCCGCACGTGACACAACTGCCTTGGCGGCATTACAAAGTCCAAACTCTAGCCCCGAAGCCTCCATCTCCTTTTCCTGTTAAAAGTCCCTTTAAATTCCCCTAATCTAGATTAACCTGTTCAAAACATTCCTGGTTTCATCATATCCTCCATGCAACTGTTTATCCCTATGTATCCCCATTGTGTTCAACCCTTATTGTGTTTTATTGCTTTACCATGTTCCCGCCATAATATTCACCATTGTATAATCTTTAATAAAATCCCATAAAGACATTAATGTTTCCCTGTTTATATCAAGAAATGTTCGAAAACGAGAAGAATTTGCTTCCTTTAGATTAATGAGACTAGACTAAACAGTTTCTCTAGATCTGTCTAAAACTAGAGTGGTGCCCCTCTTTAATTAGAAATTAATTTAAATAAATTAATATCAAAATTTTAATTAAAATTAATCTGATATGTTTATGCAAACATAGCCATACAGTTCGCTACTACAACATTCATGAACAAGTTTATTTTGTGCAATGCTTATAAAAAAATTACTGTCCTACGCTAAATCCACACAGATTTTGGATCGGACAAATTCAATGTACTACTGCAGGTGAATGGAACCCTTAACAAAAGAACATACAATGTATCAATTCTGATAAAGCCTGTTTCTGTAAAGGAGATTATTATTATCTACCTAGTGGAAAGGCCATTTAAACTTTGTATTAGGAATATTTTGCCTGTTTAATAGTAGTCCTAGATGATAACAAAAAAATGTTTAAGTTTATAGTGCATGTTTTCTGTAGCCTGTGATTGCTCCAGTCAGTTAAAGTAAAACAAATGCAAACATGTTTGATTCTTAAATTAATGTAGTGTAATTATGAAACTGACCTCATTTAAAACACCATGACAAACATGCCATATCGCTTTCCTGCGCAAGAAGTTTTCTGGGCCTGTGAAAAGATTATGCAAGTCTTCACGTGATAAGGTAGCCATTAGGGATGAGCGAGTACAGCATTATATGTATCTGTATCTGTTAACCATATGAATTATCTGTATCTTAATCTGTACTCGGATTGGGCGTGACCTAACCCGGAAGTGGGCGGGGTTTATACCGGAAGTGGGCAGCATTTATGCCAGAAGAGGTCGGGTTGACTTGAAATGGGCAGGGCTTTAACTGGTATGTTATTTTTAATCATGCAATTAATATGAGTTGATCAGAAATTGTTATATATATTACTGATTAGAAAACTATTTACATGACAACATCAGCATTGAGCTTCAGATCAATGGTTTTGATCACAATAACAAATGAACTATATAGTTCATATAGTTCAAACTATGTATGAACAAATTTTGCAACAATGAATACAACACATGCGTTTGCAATTATGAAGAAAAATGTAATGAACAAGAGTTTTTATCTAAACATAACTTTCTTTTTTTAACTTTTAATTTTTTTATTATCACTGTGAATTTTTATTTTTATTATTTCCTGTGTGTGTGTGTGGGTGTGTGTGTGTGTGTGTGTTTGTGTGTGTATGTAGCTAATTAATTTGTAATAATATAGTTTTATACCACCAATTCCTTTTATTTTTAAGTGTCAGACACTCAGCATTCAAAGCAACAGTTACCGGTAACAAGTTACTATCTCAAGTCAGTTAGTTATATTTAATTAACCATTTAGCTATCAATATAACACAGTTCAGTTCAGTTCAGCAACACTCAAGATTAGCAAAAGCTACAAACAAATTATTGAAAAACCGTAAAGAAAAATACCTGTCTCTAAGACAAGGTAGCCGAATTAAAGGCAGTAACTTAATAATAATAAAGTTCACATCAAATCAATCTGTTACTTTTAAAGTGCTTAAATAAATTAAAATAACCAGAAACGCTCATTTCTTCAATGAGGTTCCACTCGCGGTTCACTACGCCGCCAATTAACCTCAATAAAACAAACCAATTTGCTACTATTACCCAAAAAGGTACTAAGGTAGAAGTAAAATAAAACTCACCGCTGAGTCAAATGTCAAGTATAAGAATTACCATTAGTTTATGAAGTGTGTGTCCGCTTAGCAGACTGCAGCCACAGCAGAAACCAGATGCTGGGGATATCCCTGCACCTGCGCCGAACTTATTTTGCCCAGCGGTAAGCATTCGCGAATGCTATTTTTCATGATACATGGGTTACACGATCACAGATATTGACTTGTTTTACTCGTATAATACTCGTACTCGGCAAAAGTGCATTATCCGTACCGGATACTCGTTTCAGACGAGTATCCGGCTCAACTCTAGTAGCCATCATTTCCTCGCTAATGTTAGCATCTATGAACAAGACCTAACAAGATAAGTTACAGAGATGCAAAGTAGTTATAGTAGCATAAAGGTGAAAAAAAATACAAATAAAATGAATAAAATAGGGCGCACGTGGCAGAGTGGTTAGCACTCCTGCCTCACAGCAAGAAGGTCGTGAGTTCAAAACCCGGCCGACTCAAACATTCTTGGCCGACTCCGGTCTTTCTGTGAGGAGTCTGCATGTCCTCCACGTGTTACCGTGGGTTCTCTCCGGTACTCGGCTTCCTCTCACCGTCCAAAGACATGCATGTATAGGTTAATTGGCAACTCTAAAGTGTCCCTAGTGAATGAATGTGAGAGTGAATGGTTGTCTGTCAGTGTTTGTCTCTATATGTCAGCCCTGCGACTGGCTGGCCACTGTCCAGGGTGTACCCAGCCTCAGGCCCAAAGCTGCTGGGATAGGCTCCAGTCACACGTGACCCCTAACGGGACAAGGCAGTAGAAAATGAATGAAAAAAATGAATGAATAAATAAATAAATTTGCTGTATACATTACTCTTTAAAGTCAACATGGCAAGTTCACCCATGCTGCTGGCTGGCTGGTCTGGCTAGCTGCTTGGTTACCTGCCTTTCAATGTCAGTTTGCAGAGTGTAGTGAATATAATACATTACACATGAAAGCAAGAATAGCATTGATTCATCTAAAAATTATAACATTCAAAGCTAATGTGTTCCCAATGTAATGGTATATACATATATATATATATTTTTCCCCGGTCAATGTATGTCCCCCCCCCTTGGCGCCTCTGACTTATCTTCCTCTCTAAACAATTTTCCAAAAGGATTTGGAGTTGTTTTATATGTTGTGTTTTTGTGGCATTGATTCTTAAGCAACTTTTGAGTCACAATAACTCTATGCATAGTCGCAGCCCCGACTTTTGCGTTGTGTGTGGCATTGATAGCTGCCCCCATGAGTACAGACTGTATAACTCGTTTTACTATCACATCAAGCAAACGCATGCACAACATCTTCTCCAAGTCAAAGAGGCTGAAGCAGAAGCATCAACGGGCCAGTGTTTATCAGAAGAACATGAAAGGAGCAATCAAGCTGAAGACGGTTCAAACATCGTTTCTTTAATTGTAAGTAATTGTCATGCTTTCATTGTCAATTCACCGAGGCTTCATTTGGAAATAACCATGTTTGGCTTAATTGTCATAGAGGTACACCATCATTGAATCACTTAATTAACATACACAGCTGATTACTTTAATTGTTTGATCTTCATCCATTTCAGAATGAAGTTCCAGAATGTGGAGACGGATGGACATCAATCTTTACAAGCAAGCAACTCCATTTCTTCTTCAAGCCAGAGAAACCCATCGACTGACACAGGTAAAAGTAATTCAAGCAAATATTTTCCAAAGAATAGCCTTTCAGTGTTAAATAGAGAGTTGTAAAGTCTGTTTTTGCTGTATGTATGGATGGTTTAAGCAGTCACTCTAACTGTAACCAACATCAGTAAATGGTCTTATCAGTAAAAAATTCTTTAGATTATTTGTGAAATCTGAATTTTTGTGTTTAATATTCAATTTTAATATTGTGTTCTTTCCAATTCCAACTGTTACTGCATGACCTTCGAGATATTCCTCTACAAAGCAAAAATGCATGTCCACATTAATTTTTGTTTGAGGTTTATAATATCTTATTTTCTGGTTTGTCCCTTACTGTTTTCCTCAGAGAGCTGTTAATCGGATGATGAATGGTGTCCAACAGTATCAGGCTTTGTTAATAGAGCATCTAAAACATCAAATGAACTAAGAAGTGAGGCAATGGCGATATTTGATTAGTTTACTGACCTCTTTAGTCAAATTGGTACAGCCCATTTGCAAGAAAATCAAAGAACTTTTTCAACCAATTGAACCAGAAGTTATTGTCTCAAAACAGACAGTATGCTATGTGGAAAGTGGAGATTCAAGAGCCCTTGCCTTTTAAGGATCATTGCTTTCATTATATTCCATTGGTAAAAGGTTTGGAGCAGTTTCTCAGGCATCCAAGAATTCTTGCAATGATAGAAGAGGGACCACAGCCATGCTGTGATAATTTTTTTCAGGATTTAAGTGATGGACACATTTATAAATCCCACCCTCTGTTTTTGGAAGTATCTACAGCTTTGCAGTTAATTTTATATTAGTGCTGGGCAACAATTAAAGAATTTCATCGCCATTAATCGCACAAAGTTCTGCAATTAATTGCAATTAATCGCATTATACAAAAAATTTGATAATAAATTAAAAATGTGTGTATTGCATACTTTTATTTTGAACGTACTGCTATTTAAGCAAAAATGCAATATTATTTGGTTTGCAAACGCTTTAAACAAATAAGGTGCTTTTTACAGCTGTTATAGGAATATTTTATATCCTTATATTTAACCAGAGAGACACGGAGACCGATTATAATTTAACAAGCAATGGTCAGGTTTTAATCCTTGCAAGGATGAGCAAAGCAGACACAGTAACAAGGGTACAGCAAAAGGTTTGCTTAAAGATGTAAACATAACATGAGATTATATACAACACAGTGACGGCCTTGGTGAGAGGCGTTCACAATGGTCCAGGTGCAGAAGTCCCATGACAAGCCATGTCTCAGTCCTGTTATGTCTACTTCCTGCTTGGATTAGCACGAAGGACATGACATGAATTTGACATGACCTGAAGAGAACTATAAGTCCCAGTAACAATAAACATTAAAATTAAAATTCTTATAACAACAGCAGTTAAAAGTTAGTAGCAGTTGAAATATTTCCTGTAAATCTCAACTTAAGCATTAATGTAATCAAATTATATATTACACCAAAAATATTTGCCACTGAAAGGGCATTAATATTTAGTTTAGTTTGTTATAGAAAAACAAGTTATGTCCAGAGCCTCAATCATAACATTATAACAATGTAAACAATATAAATGTCTGTGTAGAACCTTGTGAGGGTCAGTGTTGGGTCCTGGTGGTGCTAAAAGTTGTGACGCGCTTAGAGACTATAATTAACAAATAATCTCAGATCTGATGTGTCTTTGGTAGGTTTATTGCAAATTAAATAATACAGCTCAGCAAATAGATGATGGACATGAACCAGAATGCATAAACAGATAAATATATCATCTCAGCCGTTCCGTATGCTTTGGGATGCTTTGCTGTTGGCTTTGCGGTCAACAAAAGTTGCGGATACCCATACCTGACTCTCAACCACCTGGCCTCCCGAAAGTGCACACCTTTACAGACCTACGGGCTCGTGCCTGCGCTCCCGTGAGCTCCGCCCCTCATAACCAGACCAACACCCAGACACAAAACACACACACACACACAGTGCACCCATGTTGTGTCTCCTACAGTCTGTTTTGTGTTTTCATTACATTCAGAGCATGTGAGTGCAGTTCCTGCTGTTCATCAATATAATGCACTGTAACACCGAGGTTATTATGGTTGCCTAGGGATGTCCAGTAGTCTCCGGTGAGGTCAATAGTTGGTGCACGTTGTAATGTCGTCACTTTTGTAGTCCTCTCATTTTTGTACAACTCGTGTATTTTTCTTGTTGTTGCGGGATGTGTCTTCATTGTGTTTAGTTTAAGACAGCTCAGTGCGTGTGTGTGAATGAAATTGAGCACATGCGCTTGTGAGTCCCCACGGAGCAGCGGATGAGTGTGGTGCGAGAGTAATACGGTGACCAGTGCAGTTGGATATGTGTGGTGTATTCTTGAGCAGCCAGAAAAATAAAGCATCTCAAAAGGCAGCAAGACGGCTCTTTTTTGTTCTTATATGCCACTCTCACACTGAACAGCGTGAAGTTTTGGGAGTTGACCCCGGAAAGAAAACTTCCGGTCCTGGAGAAGACGGATCTCCCCTGTGTCTCCCAAACACGGTTAGGAGACAGAAGCAGGAAAGGTTAAAATTGTGAGGGTGCGTCATGAGGGCGGCTCATACGTGCAGTCATTCGTTGCGATCCTAAGAATGTTCTTCAGACCGACATCTTTCCCAATATTAATTGGCCGACATTAACGCGATCTGTATATAAAATAGTGCTGGGCAAGTTAGCGCGTTATTTCCGTTACAGTTTTTCTGAATTGCTAAGACACATTTCTTGAAACCTGCTCTCCTTTTCTCTAAACTGTGAACACAAAACTAAATTTTCAAGCTACATTCACAAAACCTCTGACTCCTCTAGCAAAACCAAATATTTGAACCAAAACCATTTTAACTTGAATCAAAATCACTCACTACCGTCAAAAGCCACACAAAACCAGCTAAAGCACAAACACAACTTAGCAACCATTACACACTACATAAATAAATGCTAAACACTGTGGGATAGCGGGAATAATTATATTCTTGTACTCTTATTTAAACAAAGAAATAATATAAAGCTTTAAAAAACTGCAGCAAAAAAGAGAAACAAAACTTATGCTAAGGAAAAATAAAATAAGACATGTTTACAGCATTCATTCTGCCTCAGGCTCACGCCTCTCTGCTGGGTGCCACGTCACATGCTATGTTCTCCCTTGCAAGGCAACGGGGAAAGAATGCTTTAGCATGCCGAATCCAGCCCTGGCAAGATTCCACGCTGATGTCGCCACATGCTCCAGTCATTGCTTGAATTAGGTTCTCCTGTGTGTAAGGGTTATGGTCATACACTTTCCATCTCCATGCTGAGAAAAACTCCTCGATAGGGTTTAAGAAGGGAGAGTATGGTGGAAGAAAATCATTCATAAAATGCTGCTCATTTTGAAACCAGTCGCGTATTCTTGGACCACGGTGAAAGCTCACATTGTCCCAAATGACAACATACATGGGACGCTCCGCCTGCTCGCGCTCCCTCTGCTCGAGCAGAGCACCCCGTAGACCATCCAGGAATGTTAGCAGCAGTTCGGTGTTGTATGACCCAACAGTAACATGACTGTTGAGAACCCCATAGATGCTGATGGCAGCACAGATGGTTACATTTCCACCACACTGGCCAGGCAGTTCAATAATGGCACGTTGACCTATCACGTTGCGACCTCTTCTTCTCCTTTTGGCTAGATTGAATCCAGCTTCATCCATGAAAATGTATTCATGAGGCATAGCCATTGAGTCAAGCTCAAAGATTATCTGTACACAGTGAAAACTACATTTAGTTGCATAAATGACACAGTAAGATGTATACATGTGCTGCTTCACAAAATACACAGTACTTTCTAGTACTGAGCTTACTTACTTGTACATATTGACATCGTAGCCAACTCAATGTTTGGCTCAAATGGTACCCGATAAACTTGTTTCATCCTTATCTTGTTCCGTTGCAGGACACGATCAATTGTTGGCAGACTCACACTATTTATTCCCTCGAAATGTACGTTGTCTTCTACAATCCGCTGCTGTATTTCATGCAGTCGAATTGCATTGTTCTGACGGACCATATCCACAATAAGTGTCTCCTGGTGTTGTGAGAACATGCGTGTCCTTCCACCCTCATGAGGCCGTCTTTCAATTCTGTAAAAAGAACCCCATTTACTTAGAAGTATACACATACACACACATTTTATTCAGTAAATGTTTTCAAAACACAGTTCCATTGAAAAGTTATGTGTCATTGTCCCCTTTCTGAGACAAGTATACTTTACCTGTTTTCTTCTCTGAAGGTCCGGATTATAGGAGCCACTGAGAACCTGCTTAGGTTTGGTTGCACACGTTGCCCTGCCTCCCTCATAGTCATGCCATGCACCAGAACATGATCTATGACAGTTGCTCGAATGTCATTAGAAATTATTGATCTGCTTGGTCTTTGTCCTCGCCCACCACCTCTGACACAGACTCCTCTTCCTCTTTCTCTTTCTCTTCCTCCACTTCTTCCTCCACCTCTTCCTCTGTTCTGCTCCATTGTTGGATCACCTCATTCCATTTGCATTTGACTAGGCTTAAATACTGTTTTCTAATTGTGTGCACTGATTGGACACATGTGTTTTCAATTTTGAGTGGTAGTGTGTAAAGGATGAGAACAGTGTGTTAGTTGTGTTTCACTTCTGTAGCCTGTGTGCACAATTCTGGGTACAAGTGGATGACACTGAAGAGTTGTGTTCTGTGTTTGAGAATGTGTTTAGAGTTTTGGTAAATGGGCGATTCAGATTTGCAAATTGTGTCCTAAACAGATGAATAGTGTTTAAGATTTTGACAACAGTGTGATTGATTTGATAAAAGGGTTTTGGCAGTTGCCAGTGTTGTTTTTACAATGGGAGTTAGTGTTTTAGCAATTCAGAAAAACTGTAACTTGCCCAGCACTATTTTATATACAGATGGGATATTTCTGTGTGTGGAGACACTCCTGCTCAACATGAAGTGGCTGGGTTACGGAAGGAGTAGGGTTTGCCTACAGTAAATGCAGGCACTGCCTATGCAACTTCGAAGACATGCAGGAACAATTTAATGAAGATTTGTTTGTGAAAAGGACCATAGCAAGTCAAGTAATGTGGTGACACAAAGCACTGACTTTCTGAAAGAAAATCTGAAAACAACATACATATTAAACAGGAGAAGCAAATTATTAGACTTTCCTTACTTAGATATAATCAATCAAATCAAACCCCACAAGACATCATGCATATCTTTCTTGAAGGTGATGCTCCATATGAAATCAAATGTATTTTAAAACATCTTGTGCTTTCAGGGCATTTGGAATTACATTAATTACATTACATTAATGAATACATTCAACAGTGGAATTATTGCTTTTCCTTATTCACCTGTGGATGCAAGAGATAACCCTTGACCAATATCTGTCAATGTACTGTTATCAAATGACAATAAATTGAAACAGTCATCTGGGCCGATGCTGGTTTTGTTAAAGATTCTGCCATTTCTAATTAACACAAAGGAAGAAAATTATTACACTACATGTTTGCTTCAGTTTTTAGAGATAGTCAAAATTCTATTTTCACCTTTTATTGCTTTGTCAACTATTTCAAGGGTGAAACTTTAACATGTAAAAAATTTCAGACAACTGTTTCCAGATACAAATATCATACCTAAACAGCATTACCTTCTTCGTCTTCGTTCTCAGATTAAGGCACTTGGTCCAACAGTTAAGTGTATGTGCTTTGAGACAAAGCATTGCTTTTTCAAGCAGTGGGCATTGAAAAGAAGCTTTAAGAATATTTGTAAATCTCTTCTGAAGCATAACCAACTATATGAATGTAGTCTGAATGTGCATGAGAAACACCCAATTGTTTCACATGAACTCGACATAGGCCTAGTCTCTGAGGTAAAAAATCTTGATTATGTTAAAGGAAAGCTTAGGCACTTCTTTGGAATAGAGCAAGTGGATTGTGTTTATACTGTACCGTGGATAATCAATATGGAAATAAGTGTATGTGTGGAAAATCTTTGGTCATTTCTAATGTCACCAATAATACTCCAGAATTTGGACTAGCGACAATCATTTATATTGTAAATGCATCAATGTATTGTTTTGAATGTCAACCTTTATTAAAAATTGAGTGGAGTAATTAATATTTTCTGTTATGAGGTAGAAGTCCCCTATGAAGCTCAAGCCAATATTTTTGTTGATGTTGACAAACTTATTGATTATACATCATAATACTATTTAACCTTCAGTAATAAAAAAGGCATTCCAGTAAAGTATGACCTAACAGACATTATTGCATATCACACCCTTAATGCAAATAGCTGAGTCTGTAGAGAATGTAGTGCAGTCAGTATGAGGACAGAAATGTCTGTACACTAATAGGTCTTCTGTATATGTCAATAACCCAATTATAGTGATTCTGTTTTGCTGCGTCCCAAATTTTAGTTTACATTAGTCACTCATGCTAATGCTTGCAGGAATGATCCTTAACAATGCATTCATACATAACTTTGTTTTGCATAGTAACTTTTTCTTAATGCACTGACATACACTTAAGCCACTGATTTTATTTTTTTAAGGGTAAGCTGTTGTTCAAGATCTGTCCTTTGTTTATATTGTATGGCACTTGCTTTAAAAAAAATCAAACTGTATCATGTGCATTTTGTCACCCCACTGCTGTAAAACACTTGTACAATACAACACTGTTTTCTGATGTATGAAGTTTGGACTTTAGGATTTATTAATAAAACAGATTCATTTTCTTTAATTGGTCTTTTTTTTAAAAACAAGATAATCAGACTGAAACTGCAACTAAAAGTTGTATAAATAAGCTAATAATCTTGTTTCATCTAAGATATAACTCAAAATGAGCTGTTTTCAAGAATTTTTGACTCAACACGATATTCAATATGTACTGTCTTAAAACAAGTCTCTATATCTTACAGAAAGTTTTGCACTTTGTTTATTATGTTTTATATCAAGTGTAATAAGATATTTGAACTAATAACTAGACAAGTATACTTTTTGATTTGAGTTTTTTTTCAGTGTGATCGGGGGATTATTATTTTTTCTACACAAGCAGGTTCCACTCAGTGTCTTTTTAGTTGTATAATGTGACATGATGGTATTTTAGGGTTTCTTTTGAAATTACTATTATTTATTCTTAAGAATGAGATGCTAGCTTTTCCCCTTTAAAACGTCCAGCATTGTTAAAAAAGGTACACAAACATTCCAGCTCTAAACATTCAAATGTTGTATTCTTTTTAACACGTCGTCACTAAACTAGAAACCTGCGTCTTTGTTGTAAATCAATCAGAAAACAATTGAAAGAGGCAGCACTCTGCAGTAATTATAGCCCACTTTACCTTTTCCACATAATTTGTCTTTTAGTTAATTGTATTTTACCTTTTGAGTTTGAAATCAAACTGAATTTGTCTCCCTGCTTTTCAAAATGGCAGCTCCAGGCACTGATGAGCTGTCAACATTGAAGCCTGCAGAAGAATATGCATAATATAACACGTCTGGAGTCCAGTAGAGTTTCTATATTAGATTAAGATCTTTGCTTTAATAATAAATGCAGGCTACTGATTGTGGCTATGGACTGTTGCAATCTGAAATGGGAATATGGGAAAGTGTGGTTAAAAAAAAAAGTGCATTGAACTGGAAAGGTAAAATCAGATTAAACCAAGTTAATCGTTTTCCAGATGAGATTAGGAATGTGGCATCATATTAGAGGGAGCTGAGATGTGGCGCTTATTGCCTATATCACAGGAATTTGCCAGCCTTTGTCTCTGAGCCTCATTAACTGGATCACAGACTTATATCTTCTCACATCAGCGGCTCATTGGTGGGATCCGTCCCACTGCCTTCTCCTTCATGTTTGTCCCTCTGTCCTACTCCGTCTGTCTCCTGCAGAGGCTCATGCTTTAATGACAGCTGAGAGGATTCCACAGATTTAATAGGAAATTGCCTCTGTCACTCAAAGGATCAGGATTACTTGGCAAGAAAAAACAAACGTAGAAGGCATAAGAATTAAGGCCTGAATACAGCAGAAAGACAGATTGGATCCAAGCAAAGAATAAACAGTAGCATTTTTGAAGATCTGCGGGCTCAGTGAACAAGGAGAGCCAGTGAATTAAAAACAACAGTATTTTGGATTCAGCTCCAGAACACAATGAAATTCTCTCTTTGATGTCTCTTATTTGTGTACCATTTCTCTATATATTAATGTTGAGCCCCATTTACTTCAAGAGACTTACCTTTGTTAAACGGGGTACAAGGGCCCAAAGTAAAATGTCCCATACTGCACTACTTTGGTCACTGCCTACCTTGACCAAGACAATGGAGCTGGTACTAGTGAGGAATGCGTTATTATTATTATTAGGCCCGAGCCGGTGATGACCAGGAGGGCCTATTGTTTTTGCTTGTTAAGTTATTTTTTTATTTTTTTATTTTTTTCTGCAAAATTATCCTCAATTTGATTTTCTGACATTTAGTTAATGGTAAAGCACCCACATCACTTTCCTGTAAAACATGTGCCGCTGGAGACCAGAGGGTACCACTGTTGAAGGCCTGATGTAGACTGACAGGAGGTGTGTCCTGTTCATTATCCCCCCTTCCCGTTGGAATGCTTTGTTTACCATCAGAGTAGCTCACACCCACAGTGAGATTATTGCCATGGAGACCTACGCTCTGGGCTGATGAGCAACACAGCGCAAGGGAGTGCACAAAAAACACAATGTGACTGTAAAAATGACTGTAAATGAGAAGAACTGTTTCCCACAATGCTCAGGGGCAAGCTACAGCAAATGACACTAAATGGAAGGGATGGCGCAGTTTGAGTAAGGATTAGGTGGGAGTTGGGGGTCTTCAGCCTCCGGATACTGACATGTGCATTGACAGTGTCACATAGACAGAGTGCTACTGCCACCTGCTGGGCAGAAGGAAAACAGTGTGTGTGTCTGTGTGTAAAGCAGTCTCAAAGCAGATCACAAATCTATTTCTGTGCCTCCAGCCTATGGATCACACCTGTCAAACTACAGGCTCTGGGGTCAAATATTGTCTTCTCTCATTTTTATCTAATTATTTATTTAATTGTATGCATTTTACACAATAATTAAGGCCTTGTTAAAATAAAAAGATGAATTATCAGTTTTTAGATAAATACATAAGTAACCAGTACACCATATCTTAAAAAAAACTTTGTGTAGCTTTTAGGCAAAAGAAAAAACTTGCTATGTGTTCCTTTATGACATACTGATAAACCCACCTTAATAGGGTGAGTAAATACATTTTTTTGGGCATTCAAGTTAAAATTTCCAGCAAAAAATATGCAGATGTAATGCTACTTGATGGATGTAAACAGTGCAACTACAATCATCTTTGAGTTGAGAAGTTGAGAAGCAACCAGCCTCCGGCATAACGCAAACACCCACGGACACTCCTTGCAAACATAAAAAAACGCGAGTAAGTGTTATCAAGTGCAACCAAAACAGCAAAGTCAGGATCTGATCGACGATGGGCAAAGATGACAGTCAATTTGGGTATTGCATTTGAGCTGTACAGGCAGCTCTAATCTGTGTTAGGTATAAACAATGAACGTGGTTTCTTTTTTACTAAAGAGGTAAGAAAGAGTTGTAGACTATTTGTGCTAGTTGTCTAATGCTAAATAACTATATCTTTATAGCAGATTGTGAATGCTAGTTAGTGATTATCACATTATCTGTAAATGTAAACTGTGTCTCAGTGGTAGAGTGGTCGTCCTTCAACCGAAAAGGTAGGCGGTTCGTTTCCCACTCTCCCCACAGTTCATACTGTTGTTGTGTCCTTGGGCAAGACACTTAACCCACCTTGCCTTTCAGTGGCTGTAACACTGGTAATTTGTAGCTCAATGTAAATTGCTTTGGATAAAAGCGTCTGCTAAATGAATAAATGTAAATTATGTGACTGTAATTTGAAAGCAGCGCATTCTAAATGCTATGTTTAGCCCTCCATGCTAACACATTAACCTTGGCCTTTATATCTGGATATCAAAATAAAACATGGAGAAGACTATCTTTACATAAATTAACACTACCTGTTCTAATAATGTAGGAGATTGTCTGTTTACGTTAAGATTATGCCCATTGGGGTGAACATAGTCAATATCTTGACAACATAGACAATCATTAAGCCAGTTCCATAAGACATTATGAACAAGGAGTATTTGCACTCATTCAATTGTTTTACTTTATGTAAGTTATTATTGATAAGTTAATGTAACGTTTTACTGTAAAAATAAACTTGCAGATTTCTTAAATGTAAAAACTGTATCTGTGTGTGCTGCAGTTTCTGCCGGTTGTGGACGTGTGTGTACGAGCTTGCACAAAGAAAACGAGTAAGCAGGCTGCAACTGGAACTAACAATCTGAAGTGTTACTCATGTTTATGTAGCAGATCAGCCTCCAGAACGCCACACGGATTATAACATTTGTTTAATCACTTACAGACCTCCAAACTGTTTCACTAAGGGTCTAAAGAGTAACAACTATTTCACCATCGGCCTCCAGAGACAGGCCGTGGATGTTAATCTTGAGAAGAATGTCTAAAAGCCATAAATTCTGTAGATAAGGTGTCCATCCAGCTTTCTCGAGAACACTTTATTCTAATCCTGATTGACAGTTGAAAATGTCTTTGATCATAGTCATTCAGGCATGGTCAAACATTACCCCCTTTTGGTCAGATGGACAAATGACTGCTCACTCAAGAAGAACATTCTTGTACTTATCCCATTAAAGGAAAATGTATTAAGATATTGTGTTCATGTGTTGTTGTTGTTATACTGTTATTTTCCAGGATGCAGAGTTTTACAAGGCAACTAATTTCTTATTCCATTTTTACAGAGTTACGTTTTGGTAATAAAATGTAATGAATATATGTTTTTATAATAAGTCTGACAATTTTTTTTATAATCCTTCAAGTACGAATGTTTTTGTGTGTTTTTACGAAAACCAAGGAAAATAGGGTGAAACAAAAGGAATGTTTAAGACTTAGTTTAAACATTTAAACTTTAGTTAAACTTCCCCCAAAGCAATGCCTTTCTCCGTAAGACACACCCCGTCCAAAAGTGTTAAAAGTGACCGCTGGTCAAGAACACGGTCTCTTATGCTCTACTCTTCGTCTCCTCTTTGTTTCCTCTTCTCAAGTGTCGTAGGCCCTCGAAACTCTCACAAGCTCCGGACCTCGTGTAACGAGTAAATTTTCTTTGTACTTTAAAGCCTGCAAGTTTAGCTTGCCGCGCTAAAGTTTTCCTTCTTCACACAGCTGCTCAAAGTAGCTTACTTCCTGCCAGCCTGCTAACAAAAGGAAGTTGCCTCGCTTTTATTTTTGAAGATTTCCTGCCTGCTAAAGAGTTAGCTTGACTAAAATCTAACTTTCTCGAGCAAGTTTAAGCCAGCAACACAGCCGCTAAACCTTCTCCAGTGGACCTCGCAATAACTTTAAAGGACTCAATTTTACTCTGTGTGCGGCGCTGATGTTGGGACAGTAACAAGACTCTTTTGGCCCTGCGGCCTTCCCTGAGTGTACACGATTAAGGCCATCCTGGAGGCGACATCTGTCATCGGCTTGCGGCAGGGTTTTGGAGAACCTCTGGACCTCTCGTCGCTAAGATCTGAGACCAATCACGACCCCAGGGTGAGTCTAGCGTCTAAAACTGTCTAAAACATAACAGCCTTGGCCTCAGAAACTGTCATCAACCCCCTTAACGCTCCGTAACAGCCCCTCGTCTAATAATAGTCAAAAATCCACATTCCCTTTTGTTTCACAAAATCCTCTGAAAGTAACTGTCTTATCGTTTTTGGGTTTACCCATTCATGTGTCAATAATTATTCCTTTGTGTCATTTCCCTGTCATTATTCACTGTTTAACTTTGTATAATCTTTAATAAAACCCCATAAAGACAATTAATGTATTCTGTTTAATTGAGAATTTTCGAAAACGATGAGAATTTGCTTCCTTTAGATTAATGAGACTAAACAGTTTCTCTGGATCTGTTCAAAACTAGAGTGGTGCCCCTAACGAAAGAAATTAATATATTTTTTATTTTTTTATTAAACAAAATATTAATTATTAATTTTCATAATTAATATGCATATTAATTATTAATTAATAAGACCATATTCACTACATTTAGAAATTTCTTAAACCTCTGTAATTCACCTTTAAAAATGTAGTAAAGTGTATTAAATTCTCTTATCAAAGATATTTAAATGAAGTGTAAGTCAGAAGCCTGGAACTGGGTCATACAATCTTATAATGTCAGAAGACAACAGTTATGACTGCCAACCATCCAGTGAATGATTTTTTTTATTTTTAATGAATGTTCCACACTCCATACTGTATTAAGACCTCTACATACATGTTGCTCATTTGATTCAGTATCTGCACTCTACACTAACAAAATGTGCAGCTGCTTGAACCAGTGATATAGCCAATTCTTTGAGCATAATGATCTTTGAGCTCTGCGCTTTAATGAAAAAAGTTAAGCACATAATTATGCAATCTTCAAAAACCTGGTCTATATATAATCAGTGTTTGCTTGCTCTAGGGATGTGTCTTGATTAAATTATACTTTACTGTACAGTGCACTAGCATGCTCACCCTGGGGCTCAGTGGCTAAGTGGTAGAGTGGTTCTCCGAAGAGGTTCGAGTCCCACTCTCCCCACAGTTCATAATGACGTTGTGTCCTTGGGCAAGAGACTTAACCCACCTTGCCTCCAGTAATTAGAAACTCAATGTAATTTGCTTTGAATAAAAGTGTCAGCTAAATGATTAAATGTAAATGTATATAAAAAATAGGTTTCAAATTTTCTCTATCCTTTTTTTTATTTTTGATGGCATAAAATTGCACATATGCTGCTGGATTACAACTTTCAGACACATCTGGTGCAGACTGGCTTTTACTTAAGCCTGCAAACAGACTATATATCTATATATACTATAAATCTGAAGTCACCTTGGTGGTAGAATATAGACACTGCCTTTAAACTGTGAAGGGGTTGAAGAAGGAGACGTTTCTCTACATCCTTTATATATTGTTCAAAGTAGTAAGACATTGCAGTATTTACCTCTTGGTGTGGTAGAGGCCACATCCATATATGTTGTGGACAAATGAAGGAGTGCTGATAAAAGAGATGGAAGATGGCAGCACAGGGTCACAGACACAAAGACAGAACAGGAAACAGTAAAAAACTGAGGATGTAAATAAGCAGGCTTTATATTACCAGTCCATAGTGTCTCAAACACAGCCCTGTAGGAGCAGCCATTCCACATACACTTTACTTCTGATTCCAGCAATAGTATCACTCTAGTGAAGTTGGCCCACATCACCATGGTAACCACGTCACAGCAGGAGGGAAGATGAAGGAAGCATAACGGGATGATCAGGACTAGAAAACAGAACAAGCTTGAAATGTAGCTGAAGAGTGCAAGAATATAATAAAGCAGAATATGGACAGAAATGAAAGGCTTGACCAAGATTATTGAAATAATTTTGTGTGAAAAAAAATACACTTGTGATTATGTATTCTGGGCTTACCGCTTTCCTTTTGCTTTTGCTTTAGTAAGTAATATCGTATTTCATCTGTTTAGATCAGGGGTCTCAAACTCACGGCCCGGGGGCCAACTGCGGGACGCAAGACAATATTTTGTGGCCCGCAGGACATTATGAAAGTTTAATGTTAGTGCGCCCTGCGAGTTTTATATGAATGGCACATTACCATGTTGTGTGTGGAAGGGATTGAAATAGGCTGATTTGTTCCATCCGGATTTGTTATCATGACAAATCTGCAAATAAATGCCGATGTTATGTTGACAATATCACTCAGCCACTCAGCCAGCTCACTCATGTTCTTCAACATTCAATTTAAGTTCAGGATAGCTCAGGTTCAGAAGAACCGATTGAAGTTAAAGAGCTGATAATAATGACGTTTAAGAGGATTTAACCAAGGTTTTTTGTGAAATACCTGATCCGGCCCAGCCTCACCCAGACTCTGCATCCTGCGGCCCCCAAGTAATTTGAGTTTGAGACCCCTGGTTTAGATGCACCAACATTTTCCAGTGTTACAGAGTCAAAAATGTCTCCAGTCCACACCAAAACAGTATTGTCAATGTTAAGTTGCACTCAGCCAGTAGGAAAAGGGCTTAGATGGCATCTCATAAGTCGACTTGGGTTTGCACTGTTGGCAAATGAAGCACATATTGAATGTGTTTAATCACAGAGCCTGCTACTCAGTTCTAGACCAACTCTAACACTTTAAACCACATAACACTGTGTAAAACATCACATCAGAGTTCCAATGAAAATTGTTATAAATGAGTTTGAGGCTGGAGTACATTTTTTTCTATAATAATAATAGTAAGATTGGTCTGGAATGTTTCCATGAGACCTATGCAGACCCCAGAAGAAAGTTACTTTACATGTAAACAGCATTACCCACTCATAGTGCAATGCAAAGATCATATTCATAAATCAAATACATTCATATGTATTGCATGCATTAATTGTGCATTTTGCAGTGATGTAGAAACACTTTCAGTGGTGAAATTTCCTGTGCACATTCTTTTGTGACAATGTGTGTTTCCGTAACAACAGCCCAAATGTTTATCATGGCAATGCACTTATTGATGGCACCAGCTAAATACTAGGGATGGGCGTTTTCCGCAAATATCACATTCGAATATTTGAGCTCACAAAAAACGAATATTCGGATATTTGTTTATTTAAATTAAGTTTAATAAGACAGACGTTATTTTTCAGTAACATTTAGGCTATTGTTTCCGTCATTTTTTAACAAGCTTATACACAATAAGCTTAAACATTACGCTACATCGTGTGTAAAAAAAAAAAAAAAAAAACGTAAATAAAGCCGCCTGCAGCAATTAGGCTATTGTAGCCTACAGAACGCAGCCTAGGCTACATTTAATTTTGAACCTTTTAAACTGTCAGCAAATCTTTTTTGCTTTCTTTCTATTGTTTTACATGTTCTTGTTAAGGAACACAAGCATGTCAACATGATCGGGGGAAAGTCGGCTCCTTAGTCTGTTAACAATGAGGCCAATTGCGGAGAAAACACGCTCTGACGGCACAGAAGTTGCCGGATCACACAAGTAACGGTGTGCTAAGCTAAGTTTTGTGAAGCGCTTCGTGTTTTCGTTCCACCACAGAATGGGACCCTCATCTGGTGGAATACATGGCTCCAGCAAGAACTGTTCCCACTCGTCTCGGCTAGATTCTCTGTAATCATCGCCGAAGAACTGGCTCAGCCTTTTCCGACGAGCGGGCATTGCCGCATCTTCTTCATCGTTGGTGCATCCGCGCCACTCGCATCAAGGAAAATGCAAAAATATAGCGAAATTCGAATAGCATTTTTATTTATCGTATAATTACAGCAGACCGAATATTCAAATGTTCGAATGTCCGTGCACACCCCTACTAAATACATAGATATACATATACATTGACAGTTTTTGTAAAGAACCCGGTCTTTAAATCCGGCACCAGCACTGGGTTGCAACAGTTTAACACCTGTTCAGGAATGGTTAAATCTTAGTGATTACAAGGTTAGACGCAGTTTTTAGCCCGGATGTGAAAAGCTACAATAAATAATAAATAGTTCCATGGTCACGTTTAAAAATAATCTGTGTACACAAAACATAAATACTGCATGAGACGCAAGGGAGATACCGTCCGAGGGACGAGGATAAGATTAGTCTGTATTTTAGTAGAGATTTGTTTGTAACAAGTGAGACTAAAACAGGAAATTTGATTACACAAATATTCTGTGAGACGCAATGGAAAACATTATCACTGCATGAGACTGCACTACATCCACTCCCCCATACCAGAACCAGCAGATGCTGGTGCCCATAGCTCCTCTACGGGAGCCACAGCCAATCCATCAAACACAGGCCGACCGACTTTCTCAGCCACTGCATCTACTCCGGCCTCTGCCTTCCTTCACCATGTCTTCCAGCCCTCCCTCTGGCACACTCCTCTCACCAGCTCTCCACGGCAATACCAAGCCAGGAGCGACACACTACTCATAGCGGTAAATCTTTTTTTTCCTATTTTTTAAAGATAATACTGATTAATACTGATGGTACGAAAGCAGAGAAGTATCCAATGATAGAAATGTCAAATCTCAAAGTGGGGACAAATGATCAACCAACCACTATCCCAGTTTATCGGCTGTGGACTGAAGTTGATGTGAAAGAAGTAATGACAGACATTCCACACCCAAAGTTAAACATGGTTTAGAAATATGTTTAATAGGCTTTGTGAAAGTTACAAAGTTAGTAGATTGAGCATTGCGAGTTATGCTAAAAACTGACTGGTGCTTAGTGAGAGAAAACTGGGTCCCTCTGTTAGATGCACAACCAATATTATATTAAAAGGATTTATGGCAAAAATTAGTAGAGGTGCGGTTGTCAAACATTAGCAAATTAATTAATTAATTTTAACAGTAGTACAGTTTTAGACTTTGAGGGGACAAGCCCATACACTAGCCAACTGAAGAATGCATTCCTGAATGGAATAAAGCCTGATTTAAGTCACTTTGTGAGAAAACATCAAATCTGGTGGACCATAACAGGTGAAAGAATATTCAGTGCACGCAGAGGTGGAGTTCAAAACTAAGAAAAGAAGAAAGAAGCTGGTTGAAACATTGGCTGTCGATGATCAATCAATCAATCAATATTTATTTATCTAGCGCCTTCCAACCACCACAGATTGAACCAAGGTGCTTAACAACATTAATAAAAAATTAACATATTTACAAATAGGTTTAAAAACACATTTACACAATAAAAACAGAGCAGTGTCAAAAAGCCATTAAGTGCAAAAAGCCATTTAAAAAAAATAGGTTTTAAGTTTGGCTTTAAACAGAGGCCGGTCAGTGATGGAACGTAACTCAATGGGCAACGAGTTCCAGAGTTTAGGACCGACCACTGCAAAAGAACGATCAGATTTTTGAAAATGTGGTTAAGATGGGGGGCCAAAGCAAAAGGACCAGGAGCTAAGACACTGGGCAGGTTGGATGTGCCAAACACAATACATTCAGTTTTATCCTCATTCAAACAGAGGAAATTCTGGGACAGCCACAGTTTAATGTCTTCTAAACATCTGTTGATGGACTGAAGACTATTGGGACAAGCAGGGACATCCGGAAGGTAAACCTGCAGGTCGTCTGCGTACAGATGAAAAGACATATTGTGCTTTGAAATAACTACACCTAACGGCAACAAATACAAGGAAAATAAAACAGGGACCAAAATTGAACCCAGTGGCACACCAGAGGTCAAGGGAGCCGAGGAGGAGGAGAAGACACCAATCCTAACAGAAAAAGTCCTCTCTGTTAAATAAACCACTGCAGCACAGGTCCCTGAAGCCCAACCTGTTGTTCCAGACGTGTCAGGAGAACTGAGTGGTCCACGGTGTCAAACGCTGCAGTAAGATCCAGCATTATGAGCAGCACTGGCTTTTTCTCATCAAGGGACAAGAGAATGTCATTTTGTACTTTGAGGAGAGCGGACTCAGTGCTGTGTCGTGTCCTGAAGCCAGACTGAAACTTTTCAAAGATCTGATTGTTCTCCAGAAAAGACTGTAACTGTAAGAAAACTATCTTTTCCAAAACCTTCAATAGAAAAGGTAAATGGGACACAGGTCTAAAATTTGACAGAACAGTTGGATCAAGGTTGTTATTTTTTAGCAGAAGCCTGACCACTGCGTGCTTGAATACAGTTGGTACAGAACCTGAACTCAGGCAGCTGTTTATAAATGAGAGGAGGCATGGGCCCACTGTGTCAAAAACCTGTTTAAGCATTTTAGATGGTATAATGTCCAGAGGACAGTTGGTCGGTCTCAGCCTCTGGACCACCTCAGAGAGGAGAGAGAGTGACACTGTCTCAAACACATTAAACACAGAGAGGACAGGGGAAGAGCACAAGTCAAAGCTGTTAGACATGTTCTTAATGCTCTGTTTAACAGATGCTACTTTATCAACAAAATAATGGAGGAAATCATTACAGGTTGATTTTGAGGCCTGCTGTAAAGCATTACTAGACGGGTTTGTAACAGACTGATTTGTGTTGAATAGCGCTCTAGGACGATTAGAGCAGGTGGAAATAACATTAGACACATACTGACATTTAGCTGCTTTGACAGCATTTTGATATTCAGTAAGACTGTCTCTCAATATACCCAGTGAAACATGCAACTTGTCCTTTTTCCACTTGCGCTCGGCCTGCCTGTACCTCCGTCTAAGGGCACGGGTGGTGTCATTAAGCCAAGGCTCTAGTTGAGTCTTGACAGCTCTGCATCTGAGTGGAGCAATGATGTTAAAAATCTCTGAGCAGGTGGAGTTGAAGGAGGAGATGAAGACTTCTGTGCAGAGTGGGAAGACCACTTTGTCCTGAGAGTAAAGAGTGGTTTTCATAAAGGCAGCAGCAAATTCTCCAGCTGTGGTGGAAGTGATGATGTGGCGGTGAACGGCTGGAGTAAGGGATTTTGCTGCAGGGACAGGGCCTTTGAATTCAAACATAACAGGAAGGTGGTCTGAAATGCAAATGTCACTTATTTCTGAGATTAATACAGTGAGTCCATGAGAGATGATCAGGTCCAATGTGTGACCGAGCTGGTGTGTGGGAGCGTTCACTGATTGTGTCAGATCCAAAGAGATCAGAAGTCTCTGAAAGTCATTGGCCAGATGACTTGATGGGCAGCAAACGTGAATATTAAAATCACCACAAATTAATAAACTGTCGTATTGTGTTCGTAATTCCCCAAGTAACTCAGAGAACTCCGGAATGAAATCCTTATTATATTTTGGAGGTCGGTAGACAACAGCACACAGTAGAGGACATGCAAATGGAGCCAAGAATAGCTGAAGCTCAAAGCTATTATAGTTCTTAGCTGGAAGCAGACGACAGTTCAAGTGTTGTTTGAAGACAGAAGCCAGACCACCACCACGACTGGACACTCGCGGCGTACTCAGGAAAGAATAGCCGGAAGGGAGGAGCTCTGAGAAAGTGCTGTTATCATCTTTTAGCCAGGTCTGCGTGAGCATGAGAAAATCCAAGTCGTGAGTGGAAATCAAGTCATTGAGGATGAAGGTCTTGTTTGTGAGTGTTAAGCTGCATGCACCGACCTACAGTTCACTGACTGCAGAGCGGCATGATTGAGGGGGCGGAGATTCCCTCGCACGTTTTGAAAGTCCATATTCAACAAAATCAGTCAGGTTGTTCACCGTATCCCATATTTTTAGCAGGGTCAGGCGTTCATACACCAATAGCGATGACACATTATTAATGTCACACAGGATAAAAACAAGAATTAGCAGAAAAGTCAAGAGACGTGAACGGCAGGCCATACACAGCGGCACCATCTTGGAATCTTAGATGATGTTAATGCTAATAAGAATGATGTGTTTATTTCAGGGAATGCTGACCATGGGCGTGGCCAATACAGGAGGCGGAGATACCTAGTTGGCTTCAGGTGTGGCATGCAGACATAAGGCACAAAATTACAGTGTGAGGGACAGAGCTAACGGGCCTGTGCAAACCAGGGATCCAGGCAAATGACCACTCATGACTGACCATTTTGGATCCAGGTCATTGAAAATACACTCACCTAAAGGATTATTAGGAACAACATACTAATACTGTGTTTGACCCCCTTTCGTCTTCAGAACTGCCTTAATTATATGTGGCATTGATTCAACAAGGTGGTGAAAGCATTCTTTAGAAATATTGGCCAATATTGATAGAATATAGAATAGAATGCAGTTGATGGAGATTTGTGGGATGCCCATCCAGGGCACGAAGCTCCCGTTCCACCACATCCCAAAGATGCTCTATTGGGTTGAGATCTGGTGACTGTGGGGGCCATTTTAGTTCAGTGAACTTATTTTCATGTTCAAGAAAACAATTTGAAATGATTCAAGTTTTGTGACATGGTGCATTATCCTGCTGGAAGTAGGCATCTTCTCTATACCGTAGAGCTCGCGTGATCATTCGTGGGAGTCAGATTCAAAGACCCAGTAAAAACTTACAGAGAACCAGGTATCTAGACAGCTTACAATCCAGCAAGATTACAGTCTTTAACACCGATCAACATCAAACTTGTCCCGTTATGGCCTCACTTACACTTATACGGTAAGGTCTTGACACAAAACACACGCTTTTTCCCTCCGCCCCTCAGGACGGACAGCGTTCAGCGTTCTTCTACCGTTATGATAATCACATGTAAATATTCTCAGATAAACACATGTAACCACCGAACCAGCAGAAGTAACCCAAATCACTAGTTCCGGATGGTTTGTTCGTTCACATTCACACAAAAATAAATTAAACAGCTGTTTACCTGAATCAAAAATTCCAATAGTCCAGTTGTTCCTCAGCCGAACGTCTTTGAATGTCTCCTCTCTTTTTCTCTCTTTGTTCAGATATCGTCACTGAGTCTCACACACAGATAGTGAAGGTCTGGCCCGTACTATTTAAAAACAATAGTCTCGGGACTTACAGAGAAATGCTTTGTGCATTTCCCCGTGCGTCAGTTTCACTCTTCCGCATGAGAAGCATCAGGTATTGATATCCCGGTCGAGCCCCCAAATGTTATAGGAATATTTTATATCCCCATATTTAACCAGAGAGACACGGAGACCGATTATAATTTAACAAGCAATGGTCAGGTTTTAATCCTTGCAAGGATGAGCAAAGCAGACATATAGTAACAAGGGTACAGATGCAGGTTTGCTCGCAGATGTAAACATAACATGGCATTATATACAACACAGTGACGTCCTTGGTGAGAGGCGTTCACAATGGTCCAGGAGCAGAAGTCCTGTGACAAGCCATGTCTGAGTCCTGTCATGTCTACTTCCTGCTTGGATTAGCATGAAAGACATGACATGAATTTGACATGACCTGAAGAGAACTATAAGCCCCCAGTAACTCTAAACATAAGAATTAAAATTCTTATAACAAAAGGTAATCTACAACCAGGACAGAACATTGGCGCCCTGTCAAGACGGACATAATTCTCCGAGGCGGACATAATATGATTTGTGTATGGACACGAAAAGGAATGCCTTTGATCATAGCCTTCTAGAATGATCAAATGCCGCCCACTGGTGGGCAAATTGACAAATGACTCTGACTTTGTATAAAGACTTCTTTAATCGATTAAGTGAAAAACATTATTAATGTGTTAATGTCCTGACTGTCCTTACAGGAGACTAAGTTCTGACAAGGCATCCGAAACAGTTGCCCAAGCCACCTCAGCTGGCTCCTCTCGATGTGGAGGAGCAGCGGCTCTACTTTGAGCTTCTCCCGAGTGACCGAGCTCCTCACCTTATCTCTAAGGGAGCACCCGCCACCCTGCGGAGAAAGCTCATTTCGGTCACTTGTATCCGGGATTTTGTTCTTTCGGTCATGACCCAAAGGTCATGACCATAGGTGAGGGTAGGAATGCAGATTGACCGGTAAATCGAGAGCTTTGCCTTACAGCTCAGCTCCTTCTTCACCATGACAGACTGGTACATCGACCGCATCACTGCAGAAGCTGCACCAATCCGTCTGTCAATCTCATGTTCCCTCCTTCCCTCACTTGTGAACAAGACCCCAAAATACTTGAACTCCTCCACTTGAGGCAGGATCTCTCCACCTGAAGGGGGCAAGCCACCCTTTTCCGACTGAGAACCATGGTCTCGGACTTGGAGGTGCTGATCCTCATCCCAGCCGCTTAACACTTAGCTGCAAACCGTCCCAGTGCACACTGAAGGTCCTGGCTTGATGGAGCCAACAGGACAACATCATCTGCAAAAAGCAGAGACGAGTTCCTGAGGTCCCCAAACCAGACTCCCTCCGGCCACTGGCTGTGCCTAGAAATCCTGTCCATAACGATAATGAACAGGACCGGTGACCGGCCGCATTCTCCTCTCCAGTACCCTGGCATAGACTTTCCCGGGGAGGCTGAGGAGTGTGGTTGGAGGGTGTGGTCCCCCTTCTTGAAAAGAGGGACCACCACCCCGGTCTGCCAGAGGTATTGTCCACGACCGCCACGCGATGTTGTAGAAGCCTGTCAACCAAGACAGCCCTACAAAATTCAGAGACTTGAGGTACTCAGGGCATATCTCATCCACTCCCGGTGCCTTGCCACCGAGGAGCTTCCCAACTACCTCAGTGACTTTGTTTTGGGTGATGGACGAGTCCACCTCCAAGCCCTCTGCCTCTGCTTCCTCAGTGGAAGACGTGTTGGTGGGGTTGAGGAGATCCTCAAAGTATTCCTTCCACCGTCCAACAATATCCCCAGTTGAAGTCAGCAGATTTCCACCTCCACTGTAAACAGTGTTGGCAGGGCACTGCTTCCCCCTCCTGAGGCGCCGGACGGTTTACCAGAATTTCTTTGAGGCCGTCCGATAGTCCTTTTCCATGGCCTCACCGAACTCCTCCCAGACCTGAGTTTTAACCTCCACGACCACCTGGGCTGCAGCCCGCTTGGCCTGCCAGTACCTATCAGCTGCCTCAGGAGTCCCACGAGCCAACAGGCTCGGTAGGTCTCCTTCTTCAGCAAGACGGCATCCCTTACTTCCGGTGTCCACCACCGGGTTCGGGTGTTGCCGCCACGACAGGCATCGAAGACTTTACGGCCACAGCTTTGAGTGGCTGCATCAACAATGGAGGTGGAGAACATGGTCCACTCGGACAATGTCTCCAACCTCCCTCGGGATCTGGCTGAAGCTCTGCCGGAGGTGGGAGTTAAAGATCTTTCTGACAGGGGGCTCTGCCAAACGTTCCCCAACAGACCCTCACAGTATGTTTGGGCCTGCCGAGTCTGTCCAGCTCTCTCCCCCGCCATCGGATCCAGCTCACCACCAGGTGGTGATCAGTTGACAGCTCTGCCCCTCTCTTCACCCGAGTGTCCAAGACATACGGCCAGAGGTCAGGTGAAACAACTACAAAGTCGATCATCGATCTCCGGCCTAGGGTGTCCTGGTGCCACGTGCACTGATGGACACCCTTATGCTTAAACATGGTGTTCGATATGGACAAACTGTTGCTAGCACAGAAGTCCAATAACAGAACACCACTCGGGTTCAGATCTGGAGGGCCATTCCTCCCAATCACGCCCCTCCAGGTGTCACTGTCGCTGTCCACGTGAGCAATGAAGTCCCCCAGTAGAATGACGGAGTCCCCGGTCGGAGCCCTTTCCAGCACCCCTCCCAGAGACTCCAAGAAGGTCGTGTACTCTGCACTGCCATTTGTCCCGTAAGCACAAACAACAGTGAAAGACCTATCCCCGACCCGAAGGCGCAGGGAAGCGACCCTCTCGTTCACCGGGGTGAACTCCAACACATGGCGGCTGAGCCGGGGGCTATGAGCAAGCCCACACCAGCCTGCTGCCTCTCAACGCAGGCAACTCCAGAGTAGTGGAGAGTCCAGCCTCTCTCGAGGATTTGGGTTCCAGAGCCCTAGCTGTGCGTGGAGGTGAGCCCGACTATCTCTAGTCGGTATCTTTCAACCTCCCGCACAAGCTCAGGCTCCTTCCTCGCCAGCGAGGTGACATTCCATGTCCCTAGCGACAGATTCAATGTCTGGGGATTGGGTCGTCGAGGTCTCCGCCTTCGACTGCCACCTAATACACTTTGCACCGGCCCCTTGTTGTTCCTCCCGCAGGTGGTGGGCCCCCGAGAGGTCGTCCCCACGTCGCTCCTTCGGGCTGAGCCCGGCTGGGCCCCATGGGGAAAGACCCGGCCACCAGACCCTCGCATGCGAGCCCCAACCCCGAGCTCTCTAAGGACTAGCAGTGACCTAGATCTTGCTCCCTGGATATGTCACTTCTTCTAAGGTGGAGGTCCAGCTCATCTTTGGATCAGGAGAGTGGCCAATGCACTACTTCCCCAGCAGTGGTTTTGTTGACCCAAATGGGTTTGCTAGAAAAACAATTGTCTCTCTTTTCTCCTTTGCCCAGGTTTTGCTGCTCTCTTCTCCTCCAGCTCAAATCTCTAAAACTCTAGGCTAATGATAACAGTGGATTGTCTGGAGGCATTGATCAGCTTTCCCCTTGGTCATCATTCTCTGTCTCTATCGTAATATCTGATTTTTTTTTATTTACAACTTAAAACATTTAAAATCAATCCCTACAGTAGGCCTGTGTGTGAGCGAAATTATGCCAGTGCTGTTCATTCTCTTCATTTTAACAGTGTAGACAGCAGCCTCAACCATTCTTAATTTTTTTTATTGCTATGTGTGAGGAGAAGTGTTGGAAAAACTATTTGGAAAATACAGTGAGCTTAGTTTACTCTATGTTAAATGAAACTTCACTAAACTGAAGCTAACCCACAGAAAAATGTAGCAAGCTAAGCTACAGCATCATGGCTAAAGTACTACTTATTCATTTTAACCCTTTTTTTTATTCTTCTTTATTGAACCAACTGCATTCCAAGGCAGTGCAATCAATGTTCAGTTAAACTGTTTATTTAAAATTACACATGATGTTCAAAGCAAACATAGCATATCATCTGTCAGTAAGTGGGCCTATTCAATAGGCACCAACAGCAACATCTCCAAAGGCTGTAATCCACCCATAGTCCTGATCTGGTCCTGGTCTGGCCAAATAATTCCTCAAAGTCAATTCCTTTCCATTTATTAGTGGGCATTAAATGACACATAATGAATGTTGTTGCAGATTTATGCAAATGATTCTTGTGGCTTAAATTTTGTTTCACACAAATGTAAAGAAATATTCACAAAGCGGTGTTTTACTTTAGCAAACATCAACAGTGAACAATAAAAGTCAGGTATAAGATGCTGTGGGTTTAGAGCACTGTCTTTTATAAACTGTGGTTTAAGCAGATATTTATAGAAGATGCAGACCTACGGCTATGGACCTTGCGGTGTTGTATGTTCAGGCGGACGGTACTGCACTACTCATTAAATAAAAGAGCTTCACTACCTTAAAAAGCATTTGATTCAGAAAACAGCATCACTACTGCCCAACACTTAAGAATTTGTGCCGATATGCCTCCAGTTTCTCCAACCCACCTCTGCTTATCGTTACCTACCCCTATCAAAACACCACATGATACCACAGAAAAAACACAGATACCGTTCTTGCCAGTATCATCAATTAATTATCATTATCCAGATTATTTATAAATCAAATTATTTTTTAACCCCTTAATCCATCCATCCATCCATCTTCTACCGCTTATCCGGGGCCGGGTCGCGGGGGCAGCAGTCTAAGCAGAGAAGCCCAGACTTCCCTCTCCCCAGACACTTCCTCCAGCTCTTCCGGGGGGATACCGAGGCGTTCCCAGGTCAGCCGAGAGACATAGTCCCTCCAGCGTGTCCTAGGTCTTCCCCGAGGTCTCCTCTCGGTGGGACATGCCCGGAACACCTCCCTAGGGAGGCGTCCGGGAGGCATCCGAAACAGATGCCCGAGCCACCTCAGCTGGCTCCTCTCGATGTGAAGGAGCAGCGGCTCTACTTTGAGCTCCTCCCGAGTGGAGCTCCTCACCCTATCTCTAAGGGAGCGCCCGCCACTCTGCGGAGAAAGCTCATTTCGCCGCCTGTATCCGGGATATTGTCCTTTCAGTCATGACCCAAAGCTCATGACCATAGGTGAGAGTAGGAACGTAGATCGACTGGTAAATCGAGAGCTTTGCCTTACAGCTCAGCTCCTTCTTCACCACGACAGACCGGTACATCGACCGCATTACTGCAGAAGCTGCACCGATCCGTCTGTCGATCTCACGCTCCATCCTTCCCTCACTCGTGAACAAGACCCCGAGATACTTAAACTCCTCCACTTGAGGCAGCAGCTCTCCACCAACCTGGAGGGGGCAAGCCACCCTTTTCCGACTGAGAACCATGGTCTCAGACTTGGAGGTGCTGATCCTCATCCCAGCCGCTTCACACTCGGCTGCAAACCGCCCCAATGAACATTGAAGGTCCTGGCTTGATGGAGCCAACAGGACAACATCATCTGCAAAAGCAGAGATGAAATCCTCTGGTCCCCAAACCAGACTCCCTCCGGCCCCTGGCTGCGCCTAGAAGGCGCAACCCTTAACCACCTTATTGAAATATTTTTGTTAATATGTTACATTTGTTACTCTTACACTTCAGTGTATTTTTTGAAGCTACTTATCTTATAATTGTTTTAATTGTAGCAATGTTTCTACACCTTTTGTGTTCTCTATTTTGTTCAAAAGAGTCACACCTCTTAGAGGGTGGTATGACAACAATTTTAAATTGAATTTTCACCCCTTCTTGATTGTTTTTTGGGATGTTATTTGTGAGTTGATTGTTTCTAGCCCTATATATTATCAACAACATTTTTTTTAATTTGATTAGGTCTTCAAGTTTTAGGCAAGCGTATCCCATGGAAAATGGGTCGTTGCCTAAGGGCGCCGCCATACGCCAAAATACAGCAAAATATAGCGATATACCGCCATCCTCCAGAGGGCAGGCTCCAAAAGCGGAAATTTAAGGAGAAACCCAATGGCGACTTTACTGGTGTAAAAAACATGTTTACAGCCTGGTACAAAAGATGGCTCCGTTTTTTACTACGTGACAACTCTGGGGCCGAAAATTCCGGATGTAACGACCATTTTATATCCGAGTCGTAACGACAATATCAGTAAATAGGGGACCAATGGCCGGATTATATCCACTATATAAACAATCAATGGTTAGAGTATATCATTTTAAGACCAGTGTGTTGGTATGATCTCTAAAACCAAAAATAAACCAAAATTATTTTTCAAAGGTCTGTATGATGTCTCTAAATGGCTCTTGAAGGTATTTCCCCAAACTATAGTACATAGTTACACCTACCCATTTTTGCCATTTTAGGACAAATATGTGCTATTTGTGGTCCTCAAACATTGTTATTGTCAATTTGCGTATCATCCTCCAATTTTTCAAAGTCTACCTTTGCGCTGCTTGAACAAGCTAGTGCAGCAGGGTCTGCTTTGGACTCAGGACAAGTTTCTGTTCCTCAGGGCGATTTACATTTATGGGCTTCTGTGGGATCCAGACAGGTTGTGACATACGGACCCCCAACATAGTCAGTCAAATCTAGGATAAGTTTCACAAAGCAGAGGTGGAACTTTTTGCTTCACAGGAGACAGCACAATGTCCCCTCTACATCTCTCTGAGTCCTCCAGCTCTCCTGGGTCTGGATGCAATGGCCCAGAACTGGCTCAGACTTATGCCTCTCGGTATAAGGGCACATTCAACCAGGGGTTGCATCCTCAACGATTATAGCAAGTGGGGTGATGCAGAGGGCTGGTCCTCTCTGCACACTTTTATTAAGCTCCTGTATGTCCATGCTACTCTGGACTCTTATGTCCTTGGGTTGACCTCCCAGATTCATGTCTGAGACCCCTTTGAGGTTTTGTGTACACACACTACACAACCCTCAGAGGGGGTCCAGACCCTTCCAGTGCACCAGTGGTGTCTCATTACCCATAGCTTTCCACAGACTAAGCACCCAGTAGTGTCATGGCTGCTCATTAGATCACCTGAGCAACCAGCCACTCCCGGGCTGCACATCTGTCAGCCATTACAATCAGGCTATATTTAAGCAGCCAACACACAACCCCAGTTGCCAGTTGGTCTACTGCTTCCAGACGAACACATTAGGCGAGGTGATTTTGTTTATATAGCACAATTCATACACTGGGTAACTCAAAGTGCTTTACAGGAATAAAAACAATTTACAAGATTTAGCTTAAGAAACATAAGATAAATTAAAAACATTTTAAAAGAAGAGGGCAGATAAAAAAAAAACACTTTAAGTTGTAATGTAGGTGGAGATAAAGAGGAAGGTTTTTAACCTCCCCTTGAACATTGTTAAAGTTGAGTCTTGTATTACTTCATCTGGAGGCTGTTCCAGATTTTTGCTGTATGAAACTTAAACGCTGCCTTATTCTGTTTAGTTCCAACTCTGGGCACGAGCAGAAGTCTTGTCCTAGATGTTCTCAGAGTCCGAGGAGGTTCATAAGAAACTAGCATGTCAGAAATATATTCTTGTGCTAAACCATTAAGAGAGTTGTAAACCATTACTTGTTCCTGATAATCTGTACCTGCAAATCTGATCCTGCTAACCTAATCAAAGTACCTGCTCTTGCTCCCTGTTTCTGAGTACCTGCTAGCTGTTCTTGCTAACCTGCTATCTGTTCCTACTCTCCTGGTATTGTCACCTGTTCCTGCTAAACCGATCCAGTTACCTGATCCTGCTACCTGTTTCGGTTACCGGATCCTGAGTCTTCTGTTCTCACCTCTTGTACCAGCTCATTGCCTTGTGTTGCTGGCCTTTCTTCGGGGCCGACAGAATACCTCCAGTAATCCACACCTTCTGTGTCTACTACTTCTTGAATCATTAAAGATTACACATATCAGTCTGAGTCTGGTGTTGTGCATTTGTGTCCTGAGTATACAAGCAGTACATTTGTCTTAAGTAAATAATTAGAGGTCTATACCTTGTTGAAAGTGTATTCTGCATCAGTCTTTATCTTCCTACTTTGACATGAAATTGGTGTATAGCCACAACCAGTTGCCAACAGCTCTGTCTGGTCAAAGGTTTTATTTTTTTATTATTTTAGGGAAAACAAATCCATTGCATTGGTTTTAAGCTTTAAATAAATAGATCTTAAGGTTGTGAATGTTCTCAGTCAGCCAGACCATCTTGAATCTTGATGACCTCAACTTGATTGACCTCATCTTAAATGAAACAGTGACAGAGTAACGACTCTCAAAAATTCGCTCCTGCCTCACTTATATGCTGCTGCAGAGATAGTGTGGGGTCAGAAATGACACCGAGGTTCTTTGCAGTTTTGCCGTGCTCCAACACACAGTTGTTGATTGAGACAGTAAGATTGTTGAACTTGTGCCGATGACTGGCAGGACCAATTAACAAGAGCTCTGTTTAATCCGAGTTCAAATGGAAGAAGTTTTGAGACATCCATGTTTTAATTGAAACGAGGCAGGCCTCTAGACGCATGATGTCAGTAGTATTATTTGCTTTTAATGGTAGATACAGCTGTGAATCATCGGCATAACAGTGGAAGTTCACTCCATAACTTCTGATGATTTGTCCCAATGGTGTAACATATAGTGAAAAAAGTATGGGACCGAGACAGAAGGATTTATTAAAAGAGACTAAATGAGACCTATCACACAGATAGGATTCTAACCAAGCAAGAGCAGAGATTGGAGACCGGACGGAAATTATTTAGGTATCCAGGATTCAGAGTAGGTTTTTTGAGAAGGGTTTGACCACAGCCTGTTTGAAAAGGGAAGGAACGGTGCCAGTAGACAAGGACAAGTTTACATAATTTACCACACATAGGGCCACAGTTCTTTAAGCTGTTTTGCTGGGAGGATATCCAGGAGACACGTAGTTGCTTTACATGAAGAAACCACCTTCGTCAGCTCATCGAGGGATACAGGATCCAAGACCGAGAGACGAGAGGTCGGTGGATCCAATTGAATGATTATTATCCCTGATATCTTCAATTTTATGATTAAAGAAATCTAAAAAGTCTTGTGCACTAAAGGGAGAGGAGTCTTCAGTTTTTTTTGGTTGGATTAGTTTAGCAACTGTCCCAAAGAGAAACCTGGGTTTATGCCGGTTTTCTCTGATTAAAGATGTCTTTGCAGTGCTGATGGTGTGAGGTGTTTACACAACAAACACCACTTTTGATAATTTAGATTCATTTTTTACTTTTTTTTTTACGTCATTTGTGTTCAAAACTGCTGCAGGCCTGTTTCAAAGCCTGGGTTTCCTCGTTATACCATGGCGTAGGTCGTCTGGTTGGTCTGGGCTTTGTCCTGAGGGGTGCCACTGAGTCGGTGATGGCTGAGAGGGTAGCATGGACCTCCTCTGTGTAGGCCTCTACTGAGTTTCCAGGTGTAGTTAAATTAGGAAGAACATCTGTCAGCCGTGTGGCAAACATTTTCATTGCAGCTGCGCTAAAATTTTGTGAAGACACTACGCATTTTGCTGTAAAGCAAAATGCAGCTTTATAAATGCCTGCCACACCACCAACCTGTTTCGACGTGCGACCTACCTGTGCATATGTATAATCAGGGGGAGAGGCTTCATTTAGTGGCAGAAAAAACATTGGGCCGAAGTCAAGTTTCACAAAGACAAAGTAAATCCACACTGTGAGAAGTAATAAGATGCGGACCTAACCCCCATAGCCCCCGAGGGTACCCCTATCGGCCCGCCCCTGAAAATTACTCAGGGTAGCGGGTTAGGCCGGGCGACCTAGACGGTGATGACGTCTGAACTCCCGATATCCGGAGATTAGGCTTGGACGTTCAGATCAGGGTGGGAGGTGTAGAACACAAATCACCCTGCGACTCGTTTCAGGGGGTTTAGGGTCTCCTGTCGACCGAGGCTTCCTCGTACCTCAATCGTCATCCATAGCTTTCCCCGCGCCCTTATAACTTATGAACAGCCAGTCGTCCCCACCTGACAATTAAGCATGTCAGAGGCTGTTCGCTTCGCCATCTAAAATTAGGGGGGTTGCCGAGGCCCCCATCTGTGTATTGTATTGCCACATCTATTAATATGATGTGCATATTAGTGTAGTGGGGAGTGTAGGGTTCCCAACCAAAGCCAGAGTTCCTCATTCAGTCTCTGGTGTAGTCACTTATTATAGTGCATTCTCGAATGGCCAGTCGTCCCTGATTGCTATCGTAGCATCGCCTGCGCTCCTGATACACCCGACCCGTCTCGTTAAGTAGTCATCTTATGTTCAAATAAGACCAGCAGGCATGAGTGTGTGAAAAGGTTTTAATGTAACTAGAACACAATGTAACATCAAGTCATTACTATACATATAGGAGTCTACCGAACATACGGCACAGCCTGATTGTGCCGAATAGGGCCCTCCTTGACATTCTTTTAGCCACCCTCTTGGCTGTAACTTTGGATAAGCCGAGATCATGTGGGATCTTGAAATAATCATAGTGCCATTTGCCTCTGGCACCTAATGGGAAGCCCCGGAAGTCAACCGTCGTTACGCCCTGGAGAAGGGTCTTGACCGCTTCCTCAAACGGTTCGTACTTCCTTCTCTTGCATGTTGCCCTTTCGTGTAGGGTATGAACTCCTCTCTCAAAGCAGATTGCAACATCAATCACCCATGCTTTGTTTCTCTTGTAAAGGATGAGATCAGGGATTCCCGTTTTGCCCTCCTTAGTGGTCAGTTTCTGTTCTTTTAGGACTTGCCATCCTGCAGTTGCCCCCTCAGCTGCGATCATCTGGCAGATGTCATTGTGATTTCTCATCCTGTTTGGTTTCATGGCAGCACAATTACCAATTATGTGAGGCAGCGTGTCACCTTCTTTTCCGCACATTCTGCAGACTGCTGCTTCAGCACTTGGCCTACCTCTCATATTGGAGGTCAGGGTCGGGTATGTATTAGATCGTATGAGTAGAGCCGTTATGAATTCCCTCTCCGACATGCCCACCATGGAGGGGGTCTTGCACCACTAGATCTTATCACCTTTGAAGGTGATGACCCCTAGGCCCTGGGAGGCCTTGGAGGCCCATTTTTCAAATTCATGTCTCTTGAGGTTAGCGGAAGAGATTCTGTCCACCTCTAAGTCTTGCGCTTTGAGCGAGTGGGAGTTTGGTATGTCCCCCATCAGGTGCTTCCACAACGTCTGCACTTTCTTTTCTATTCCAAGTAGATGGCACATCTCATTTGTTACCGCATCATCGCTTAGTGCCAGTTTGACCATCCTTCTCGTCTGGATGGATGGAATGAGGGTAGTCAGTCTTGGAATACCAAGACCGCCGTCTCTACATCCTGCATATAATACTCCGTCTGCAACATAGTGTGGTAAATTAAACCATTCTTTGACCGCCCTTCTGATACCTCGGTCACGTGTCTTCAGCTTTCTGACAGTGGATTTGCCATGGTCTGCTTGGTAGATTAATTTGGGTATCAGGTAGATTTTTAGGAGTTTGAGCTTCTGCGACGGTTTTAGAGGTGCTTTGGAAACTCTCTCCATCAGAGTTTTTGTTGTTTGCTCAATGTCTGGTTGGATTATCCCTTTGCAGGGATTAATCCTCAACCCCAGGTATTCAACCGAGTTCTGTGGTCCCAGCAAGTGCACCGGCTTGCCATCAATCAACCATCCGCCTTTAGTGTTATATCTGTAAGAGCGTTTACAGGGGTCGATTGTAAAGCCGTGGCATTTATCAGGATTCGCTCTCAGCCCCATTGCATCGGCGAATGTCTCCAGTATCCTGATATTTCGCTCCATTTCTTCGTGAGATTTGCTTACCAGCACTGTCGTCTGCGTAAGCCAATGCTGTAATACTCAAGTCATCTCCAAATTCAAAGCCATCACCTCTGGAATCCAGCATATACAGTAATGGATCTAGGGCGAGGTTAAACAGGGTGGGGGATAGGGGGTCGCCCTGTTTCACCCCAGTCCTGATCATTTTTGGGTCTGTCAGCCCATTATTCACCTTCACTCTCGTGTACGCACCGTCATATGAGTCTTTGATCAGCCGCCTGATCGTTTTGTCTACTTGCCTCCTTCTCAGGCTTTCATTGATCAGTTTATGGGGTAGTGTGTCAAAATCCTTTGCCATGTCGATGAAGAGTACAGCCAACGGCCTCCTCTCCCTTTTGCTCAAGGTGATGAGCCCATCTATCACCATAAGATTTTCAGCACACCCCGAGTCTTTAGTAAATCCTTTCTGCCATGGGTGTGCTCTGCAAATCTGATTTATCCGCTTCCTTAGAATGTTAGAGAAGGTTCTCAATACAATAGAGCTGAGGGTGATAGGCCTCCAGTTCTTAATTCGCAATAGTTCCTCTTTATTACTGAACTTAGGCAGTAGGGTTGTCCGGCATTCTTTTAAGCATCTCGGCATGACCCCCATAGTAAGCATCCTATTGAACAGGACAGCCAGCTTACTTCCCTTGGGGTCATACATTCTTAGGTGTCCCCTTTTTATGCCATCCGGCCCTGGGTTACTGGAGCCTTTCATACTTTTTATTGTGGACATCACCTCGTCGGGGCTGATGGCCGCACACAACAGCTGGTTGTCAATCATTGGGAGTTCGGCAAACATTCCCAGGCCTTGGAATGTATTACCCCTTTGT
This sequence comes from Neodontobutis hainanensis, assembly GCA_024349245.1. Classification (NCBI taxonomy): domain Eukaryota; kingdom Metazoa; phylum Chordata; class Actinopteri; order Gobiiformes; family Odontobutidae; genus Neodontobutis; species Neodontobutis hainanensis. The sequence continues at coordinate 578,072 of JALDNG010000171.1, read as the reverse complement.
CAAAAGGCCAATATGGTCTCTTGCCGTTCCGTCGAGAATTCTCCTAGCCACCGCGGCTTTGTTGCTCCATTCTCTTTGTAACAGTCGGTATCTCTCAGCTTTCTTCCTTTTAACCGCATCTTGGGATCTTACCGGAGGATTCCATTTCAGATTCGGAGATATTCTGAAATGTTTCTGGATCCCTTTAATTAATTTTTTCATTGCTCTGGATAGATCGACCCTGCCCGAGTCTATCTTATCCGAGCTCTTGTCTGTTTCAGCAAACAACCGCCTTTTAATGAGGGAGATTTTCTTGACTTTTGGCATCTCAACCAGTAGTTCCCTGATAGCCGGTCTGGTTGAGGCCGGGGTACTCTCACCGTACGTTTCTTTCTCATCCCCAAAGAGGCTTGCAGGGTGGGTTCGCCTCTTGTGTTGGGACAGGCCTCTTTCCGTCTGGAAGGATCTGGAGCAAAAGTTACACGAGTCCTCCACTCCGTGATGTTTTCCTCGTTTCCATCCACATTTGGAGGCATGTCTTACCACATGGGCCATAGAGCTGTTCGGCCATGCGCATCTGGCACATATCATGA